>ML770265.1:0-12080 GCA_009733575.1 Gymnopus androsaceus JB14
CCGTCTTTCAGACTTGGGCTGCATTTTGGACTTGCGATCTGGACTTGGACCACAGATCATATACTTGACTTATCAGTTGGACTCATTCACAAACTTTGACTTTGACTGGTTGACTCCTTAGTCTGTGTCTTGACTGGTATGCAGTTGCAACAGGACTATGCATAAAGCAATGTGGGCTTAACTTGGGTATACAGTAGTTTGGCTTCATCCAGCTTGACCTTATGCATAATATAATGGAGGTGTGAGCAGCGGTACTTTGTTCTTGGCAAAAGATCTCAAGCACCTCTTACTCCGCTTTGCGCACATCTTGATCCCTTTTGTGAACATCTTGATCTATCTTGATCTATTTTGATCCATTTGGGGCACCTTTTGTTCCAATTATACTTGCTTGACCTTAACTCTGGATTTTAGTGATTAATGGTAAACTCCATTATAGAGGGAGCTTGTGCATTTGAATACTTACTTCTTACTTGCTGATGACTGCCTAAACTATGTCAACTTGCTAGCGCTCATTGATGCTGACTAAAATACTGTACCATTTCAAGCACTTCATTCAGAGGTGTGACCTGTGACCAACCCAACAAATTTAGATTTTGTTTGAGATTGGTGGGACCTGTGACCAAATGTAATTTTTACAAAATTTTCTTACCAAATTGGGTCAGGTGCCCAGAGGGCACCCGCAAAAATCAAAAAAAAATTTCGTCATTGGCCACTGTGACATGGGACAAACCATGACATTTAGTTTTGTTGGGGGCCCCTGTGACCCATGAGCAACAAAGTGATCGAAATGGTACAGTATTCAGTCTTCCTTGCCATCTGACTATGGCCTGGGCTTTTGGCTATAGCCGCGTGCGTAAACTAGGAAACCATTGAAAAATTTGCGGAATACACTGCTCTCCCATCTTTCCACCAGACTGTTACTAAAATACTCACATATCTTGTCATTTCATGTATCATATTTTAACATAATTATAACAAAAGGGGTTAAAAGGCATCAGGGTAAGTATAATGATTGTGCATAAATTAGTGCAGAATGCCAAAGCTGGACAACCATCACCTTCCTCTGAGCTGCAATGAATCAATGCAAGTACCATGTCCATGCCTTGAATCTCATTTGCAGTCATCAGACCTGAAGGTGGATCTACTTGTACCTCATTTAGATTAGAAGGAGGCCCATGTTGTCCAAGCCATGTGCTAGAACCTTCTTTGTGAGCATAGTTTCTATGAAGTGAATGCAAAAGTGTCTCATCCTGCAGTCCTTCCCAATCAACACCAAAAACCTCCAATTCTTTGTCAGACATAGCAAAATGATCCAACAAATTGCCTTGAAGCCCATGGGACAATCATATCAAAGCCCCACATATTTTCTGGACTACGATTGGGGCCATTGTGCTGTGATATGCGGTGGCTGTTCCAATCTTCAGCCCAGGAAGGTCAGAGCATCATTAATTGTATTAAGAAAAGGTGCTGAAGGAGCCAGATGTGATTGGTTTTTATTGACATCCAAGTTATGTTGGAGCTCTAATCCAGTAAGGCAAGCAGTAAGGAGGTCATTCCAAGGTTGAGAGACATAATTGGCTATATCAGCCCATAATCATTCAATCCAAATATTATGGACAGATCTGAGGAAAAAAGTTCTCAGCCTCATAAAAATTCAAGCAATTACTGTCCCCAGATATAAGATCCCCATGCTGGCCTTCTAGCAAATTCCATAAATGCAGCAACCCACATATTCTCAACTGGAAGAGAAAAAGGGATTTCAATCTCAGGGTATTTGTTGGGTATTTGCTATAGCCCTGCAGGCTATCTAGTGTTTGGAGACAAGCCACAGTAATGCTGTGGCTTTCATCACCATCTGTGTTCACTATGAATGGTACTCCTGGAGGCATTTCAATCATGTCTTCAACTGGACCCATAACTTGAATGTATGACTTTGAAGAGGTGTCAAATTGTAGCAGGTACACCCCAGCAGGGGTAAGCAATGTTGTACAACAACTCAGCTTCTTCCCTCCTAGAGAATTCAATCAGCATTATCAATGTTGAGTGGATGTAGCCTCAACAATATTCAATATTGCCAGTCAAGCTCTCTGTTAAGCTTATATACCAGTGCACAAGGAAAGAGTAATGGTTTTGTGATCAGGAATGGTGACTGGATTGGGATGGAGAGCAAGGCCCTTGGGAGGAGATGGATTGCCATCATTGTAGAGTACACAGGAGTCAAAAGAAAATGGGGGTTTGCTTTTATGGATGGGTTTAATGTGTTTAATTTTCATCTTTGGGTGAATTGTAATGATATTTCTTCTCTGTTTTTAGTTTCAGGAATGTTTCATAAAAGAAAAAGGAGAAAACAAGCACTCAGATCAGCGTCATTGAGGAATTGCTGCTTCAACACCATAAAATCTGCTTCTGTTTCACCAGAAAGCAGATACTTATGTTCCCTTTGAGCTGTTTGTTGTCCAGGCAGCATATTGCTCATAACTCCCAGAGTCCTAGACACGGAAGATATGTTGTCTGCGCTCAGAATGATATTTAGAAGATCAAAAGCAAGAATATGTATATATTCCTACCCTGCCAGTCCATAGTTTCAGTGTCTTATCCTCTGCAATTGCAGCTTGAAAATACGGATGGATATGAAGAGTATGCAAACAACTTCTCTGACAGATCATCCACCGCCATGTGTGCCGCAAAATAGGACCCCTGATATATACTGCTTGAGCTTTGATCCCAAAAGGCCGGATTTTGGCCCAAATTTAGAGGCAATCTATCATGCCAAAAGGCCGAAATTTCCGCCCTTTTTGGATGGTAGGTCTAGTGTAAAGAAAGTCCAAAAAAGACTGATCGGAGAGCCAGGTTGAATTTTTGGGCCGATTTCTTGGATTTTACATCACACATACGATCCTCGAAAATGCCGTTCAGAAAATTCTTGCATATCAATTCCGTCTTGAAATGTAAGGGGAGATGTTGAGGTTGCCGGCAACTAAGTGTTCCCATATTTGAATCTCTGTGAGAATCTACTTAAAATTGCAGAAATTATAGTACAAAATAGGCCCAAAATGGGCTGAAAACACTTAACCAGCGGAGAACTAACTTATCAGAGCAAGAGGTATCAGATTTCACCAATCTTCATAGTCATCGGCTAGGTCATGAGACTGATGAGTGAATAGCAGTCTGGGTCTCAAAAGGCCTCAACGCTCACAATGGTCAGAATCGCTGAACATTGGGACTAGCTGGGTGATATGTTATGAGGATGCGCTTATTTAGCCTACTGCAGAGCATTAGGCTTTTCACCAATCTTTCATTTTGCGCACACATAGAGCATGATGTTGGGCCCAGACCTCAGGCCGCTATTCAACCATCAGTTCTCATGACCCCCCCCCCCCCCTCCCTAGCTGACGGCTATGAGAATCTTGGAATCTGACACCTCTTAAGCCCAAAAGGGCCAAAAATGGAAATTTTCAGAGCAGGGGTGGTGCAAAAGGCCAGATTTTCCCCAAATCGGGCCATGAAAAAAGGGCCAAATTTCCAACCATTCAGGATCAGAGCTCCAGCGGTATTATCAGGGGTCCTCGCGAAACTAAGCGGTGCTCACAAGTTGGCTCAAGAACAAGCCAAATTTGAGTTTGCTGCTCCCACTACTCCATTCAAAGTTATTGCAGTTTCCCCTGGATCAAGAAACACCTAAGCGGGCTCAAGACACACTTCAATGAGTGCAAGATGTCCCTAAACAGGCGCAAGATGTTCTTAATATACTCTCAAAAGCACAGTCAGGTTGTCCCAAGAGACCTTCAAAGCCACCATAAACGCATTGGCTGTTTCTCTGTGAAAGCAGACAAGAAGCTCAGTCCTGCGGAGCTAATCTCTACCATTTCGTGCTGAATCAATGGTAACACCAAATGCGACATGATCACAAGAAGGAATCGGCAAACTATGCCGGTAACAGGGGAAGAAGGAGGTTTCCGAGGTTGTGGAAATTCCTTTAGGGGAAATTCCTGAGGCAGAGGCCGTGGCCGCGGAGGATCAACAAGTCATCAGGACTCCGTTTGTTACAACTGCGGAGGTAAAGGTCACTTTGGAAATCAATGTCCATCGGAAAAAAAGGAGTCAGGCCAAGGAGGCCCAAGGAGACGAAGGCTCCTAAAGAAAAGCAGAAGAAAGAAGTCGGATGGAACTGGAGAGATAGGCCGAAAGACAATGAAGGCATCCTCATCCATGATTGAGGAAGTCCAGAATCATCATGGGCAGCAAATCGAAATTCCCCACTAAGCATGGGAATCTTGTTTTCGATTTTTCCGAAATAGCTGATAAATTCGAATTAGCTCTTTCATCGCCGAGCGATCCACAGATGTCAGAAATACAATTCTGATATAGTGCCAAAACATCAAAGTCGACAGTCCGCCACCTCTTATCTTAATGGTGAAGAGGAGGAAAAAGTATACGTCGACGCTTACGCTGCAGCCCACAGTTACGGAGCAATTCTTTTTGACTCCGGATGCTCTACCCACAATGACGCCACTCCGACGGACTCAGGAATCAACGGGAGATTCCAACCACAAGTCATCCAGGCCACTAACGCAGAAACATTCATGGCAAACATCTCCGGCACACTCGATCTGGGACTTTCCAACAAACAAACAAACAAGAAATAAGAATGTTAAAGCTCCCCAACCCCTTCTATGTCCAGACACCCCAACACACTCGTATCACTGGGAAAACTTGACGATGATGGTTACGCCATCCACACCACTAATGGTAAAATGACGATCAGAGATCGCCAGGGGAAACTCGTGGGAGTTATCCCAAAGACTAACGGACTATACCAGATCCCATCACGGGAACACGCTTATTCGACTAAGATCAGCAGATTGGTATCTCTTTACGAGGCACACTGCATCTTAGGTCACCTCAACTATGCTTACGTGAAGCATATGTTCCGAGACAGCCAAGTTCGTGGAATCGGATTGGATCCAAAACAAATGGATGAACCAGAATGCCACGCTTGTATGCTTGGGAAAGCATCCAGGTATCCTATTGCTCAGGTGCGATCATCTCCATGTGCGGAGAATTTTGGAGACGTCTTCCACATGGACGTATGGGGACCAGCACAAGTCAGAACGGTAAACCATTGCACGTACACGCTGACTTTAGTTGACGAAGCAACTGACTGGTTGGAGGAACCCCAAAATAAGGTCGAAGGATGAGTCATTCGCACAGTACGTGGTTCTCCAAACAGGTCTCCAAACTCAATACGGCACAACTGTTAAAGTTCTCCACTCTGATCGAGGGGGAGAATTTCTCAGTAACGAATTCACGGCATATCTGGAATGTATTGGGACACAACGACGTCTCACGGTACACAACACCCCGGAGCACAATGGTATAGCGGAACGCGCACATCAAATGTTGCTTAATGCAGTTCGAAGTCTTTTGATCTCATCAGGACTCCCGAAATGGCTTTGGGGATTCATGATGAAATACGCAGTATATGTTTGGAACAGGATGCCGAAGAAAGCCATTGGAATGGCCACTCCATACGAGAAACGGTTTGGCATTAAACCGGACATTACTAATCTTCGAATCTTCGGCAGTATCGTTTATGTTAAAAGAGAAAAGGAACCCGGCAAATTGGAACCACAGGCTCAGGAAGGACGCTGGATAGGACTCGAACCCGAATCAAATGGTCACTACATCTACTGGCCAACACGTCACACTGTCATGACGGAGAGGAACGTAGTTTTCTCTGACAGGCAGATCCAACCCGTTGAAGGGGAGGATGGAAATTTGGGAAATTTGGAAACATCGGTCACCAAGTTGGAACAGCCTGTCATACCAGTTCCAGAGGAGATTGCCGAACCAATTGCACCAGACGAAGTATCTGGGAAACGAGTCAGACAACCCATCAAGAAGATCAGGGACGTCATTGAAGGACTTGGAGAAGGAAGTGATGAGTTGCGACATCTTACCGCATCTCTAGGTCAGGTAACATCAGAAATTGAATCTGATCCTTTATCTGTTGCAGAAGCTATGCGACAACCTGACAGCTCCAATTGGTATGATGCCATGAAGGACGAAATCTCCAGACTCCAGGAGCGTGGAACCTATACAATTGTTACTCCACCTCCAGATGCCAATATTCTCACATCCAAATGGGTCTATCAAACCAAGAAGGATGAACAAGGTCACATTACAGGACACCGAGCTCGTCTTGTTGTACGTGGATTTAATCAGATCCCAGACATTGACTACTTCCCAGAAGAAACATTTGCATCTGTTGCAAACTTGCATCAGCCCGTGCTATACTCAGCATTGGAGGTTGAGAAGAGCATGATTATTCACCAAATGGAGGTGAAATCAGCTTACCTTTACGGGAAATTGGATGACAACGAGTGCATTTTCATGAAGGCACCTCCAGGCATTGATATAGGGGTAAAACCAGGTCAAACTTTATGGCTTAAACTCGCACTTTACAGACTTAAACAAACGGTCGATGATGGTATATGCGATTCAGGGAAATCATGACCCAACTGGGGTTTAAACGGTCTGATTTTGATCATGCTGTTTTCTATCGTACTAATCCCTTCACCATCATTTTCATACATGTTGACGACATGACATTGGTTACTGAAACCCTGGCCATCATGGAGAAATTGAAGAAAGATATTGGGGCTTTATTTTAAGTTGTTGGATTCCGGAGCAAAATCCATTGCTAGCTTGGGATCGAGATCCGAAGATCTCTCCACAATAGACAGATTCACGTCTTATCCGCAGGCGGTCATACCATTGACGCCATACTCTCTCGCTATGGAATTTCTCGGATATAAAGCCACTCTCTATTCCTTCGATCCCCACATTCACCTCACCAAAGACCAATCACCCAAAACGGTCGAGGATATCGCTTTCATGCGCGACAAACCCTACAGAGAGGCCCTTGGCGCTCTCCAGTACTTATCCGTCGCCATGAGACCCGACATCATGTATGCAGTCTCTATCCTTGCTTTGCTTTTCACAAAACCCCGGCATCACTCATTGGAATGGTGTACGCCATGTCTACGCCTATCTCAAATACACTCGAGATTTTTGGCTCAGTACGAGCAACCAGGAGACAGTCCAAGGCTATACGGATGCGGATGGTATGTCCCAAGAGGATCGACATGCTATTTCCGGGTACATTTTTATGTTGAATGGCGGAGCAGTATCTTGGTCGTCGAAACGACAGGATACCATTTTCTTTATCCACCACGGAAGCCGAGTATATCGCTTTGACCCATGCGGCAAAGAAAGCGATCTGGCTTAGAAATCTTTTATCGGAAATCTTTGGTCCAATTACTCATGCGATCCCTATCAAGTCAGACAATCAATCCGCCATCGCATTGGCGAAGGGTGATCGTTTTCATGCCAGGACCAAACACATCGATATCCGATACCACTTCATCCGCTACGTCATCGAGGAAGGTAAAATTCGTCTTACATACTGCCCTACCGAAAACATGACAGCAGACATCTTCACCAAAGCCTTACCTTTGATGAAAGCCAAACACTTCGCAGCATCCATGGGATTAGCAAAGGTTTGAAGGGGAGTGTTGGAATATCAAAGGTAAACATATTCTATCGAACTATACATGGAACGCTTTCTTGTAGTCTCCACTTGTTTGTATCACCATCCCATGCACTCCACTGTTATTGTCTCGCAGACTCCACTCAGTCTCTTGCCGTATCCACTTACTATCTCGCAGTACCCACTTTACTGTATGGACAGTAGCCACACGTATTCACGCAGTAGCCACTTGCCTGATATATTGTTTGTACATAGGACTGTATATAAGCCTAGGTAGCATACCCTGTAAAAACACCATTGTCCCCCCATCGATCTGTGTGATCGTTACTATGAAGTCCTGTGTGGACTTATTGCTGCTACTTCTTATTTAGGAACGTAACTCTAATACTGAGCTCTCTGGAGCTCTCTGGAGACGGTACCCTTTCTCCAGAATGTATTGGCCAAGATACAGGTTTTGCTGATGGATGCCTTTCGCAAGATGTGTTGATTGGGCTTGTACCACGGGCATGCCCAAAGCACATGCTTATGGTGGCAGTTTTCACAAAGTATCAGACTTTGACTGCGTTTCAGACTCGCAATCTGGGCTTGGACTGCTAATCACATGCTCAACTTGTGACTTCGACTTTTTTTACTCACTTTGACTGCCTGCCACCTAGCTCTTGAACTGGATGTTGGACTGCATCGACATATTCATCAGTATATTAGGACCTCAGCTGAAGTTGCTGCACTCAAAAAATAATCGCTGATTTCTTGCCGACTTATAAGTAATCCCAGCCGGCTGGTCGAGATTCATACAAGCGCCCATGCCAGTATCTGGAACAGTTACCCAATTTGAGCCCCAGACACAAATAATGTATACAAATGTATTACAGTTGTAATAAACCCTTATGTCTACAAATTTATTACAACTGTAGGTACCATCAAATATTACAACCATTAATAGTAATATAATTTGGCGCGCAAACTTCGGGCCCGCCTCCACTTCCCTCCCCTCCCTTGCTGCGCTCAGAGGGTCCCCCGGGCCGGGAAAATGTCAGCAGGCACTCTAAAGCCTCGTTTGCACTTGTTTCAAGAGGCGGTAACCCCTAACTGCTAACCCAGGACATCTGGCAATGCCGGACTAGCTCTCTAATGTTAGCACGGCATTGCATTAAAAAAAAACATACAACCACTTAAATTTACATATCAGTGGCTTGAATGCGCGTCGACACGTGGCATCATACCTGTCAGGACTGCGGTCCAACAATACCATTAAGCCATCACATGCATGTAAGATGTGAATTCAATTTAAATATATTACATGATGGCTGTTATGTTGTAATAAATTTGTAGACATAAGCATTGTATTGTAATGGTAGCAATTTGTATACAAACCCAGTGTTGTAGATTGCCAATTTGGAAGTAGCTGCCTTTATGCAGGCAGAGTCACCAGAGCGTAAAGAAAGGAAATATGGGGGCCTGAATCCCATTGAGTCCAAGTCCAAGTTGACTCCAAGTCAAAGTCAAGGTCGGATAAGTCCAGATCAGTCATGTGCAAGTCCAGAACAGTCGTGTGAAAGTCATCATACTTTGTGAATTATGCTTTCATACATGCTCGCGTGTCTGAAATTCTTTGCCACAAGGGCAGTCAATGTTCTTCAAGGGGACAAATTTTGAATAGTACTCGCCTAGGTATGCATGTCCAGTTCTGCATTGCATTAGACGTCCAAAGATAGCTCGTTTGGTTTCTTTAAGGCGTTTTGAGGGCTTCAGAGAGGGAGGGATTTGGTTAGCAATAGCAAAGCGTCCAAAGACAGACCAATTAGCCCATTGTTTTTGCCATGCCATCTCCGCTCGTTTCTTGTTTGTCTGAATTGCATTGGATTGAGAACGGTTCCAAGCTGCTTCACTTGCTGGCTCTGTTCCAGCTTTTGCAAGTTCATCAGCTCGTTCATTCCCTTCAATCCCAGTATGACTCGGTGTCCAAGCAATCTCTACTGTGTGGGATGGGTCAGCATCTAGAAATTCAACAATTTTACGGTAGAAATTCGAGCAATAAAACTGCCCGGGTTTGGGTGATGTGTCAAATATGGATTCAACACTTGATGAGCTATCAGAAAAGAATTCCCAGTGAGTAATATCCGGTTTTTGCTCAGAGAAGTTGGAAGCAAGTCCTGCTGCATAGCTCAGTGCTATGATCTCGTCATCATATGCTTCGGCATGGGAACCTAGGCCTACAACGCCTATGCATTCACTGAGGTTTAGCTTTGAGGAGCCATAGGTCCCATTGCTTTTGAGACACTGTGCGTGGAGGATATCCCCATCCAAGTGAAGTGAAGATACTGTGTGCTTAAAGAAAGAGGATGATTGATACTTGGAGTACCTGAATGTATAGGTAAGACTGAGAATACTTATTTACTAACTCTATCATTCACTTACGATTTGATTGAGACCTCACTAGTAGTCAATGAGTGGGAGGTCTTAGTTGAGACTTTACTGGTATTTGATGAGGATGTCCTCATGCCATTCTGCTTTGTGACTGCCAGGTATGATGGAGGGGGTGTGCTGGCACCATTTAGAGAGCTTACTAAATCTGGTAGAATGAGAATGAAATCGATTCCGAGAATGCTTGGAAACCACTTACGTGTTGCTACCAATGTTGGAGGTGGAGTAGTGGTACCATTGAAAAGGCTACCGTTGGAAGAGCTCATTGTACTGGCAGGAGTACAAAATGAGAGTGAAAACAAGTCCAAGAATAAGAAGCACTCACTTGTAAGAGTTTGCTAGAACACAAGTAAAAGAGCTTAAACACAAAGTCGTATGTAGACTGATTGAGGTGGCAAGACAAAACTACCCCACTATAGTAAATACAGAAACTAGCAAAGAATGAAGCAAGTACGAAGGCCAAAATATACCAAACTAGGAATAATTCCTTCAAACCAGGAACATTGAATTTGTGATAACTTCGTAAATAGTGACAGTGGCACATAGAAGAAATATAGATGCTTATAGTACATACAATCTCTTGACTGGCCGCTGGGTAGCTGAAACCCCGATTGCCCTGTGTCCTAGAATGGCGTCAAAAACCCGGGCTGGATCTGGGGAGATTTAAAAGAGTGACATTTGGAATGGAGAGCAATGTTGGAAATCGAGGGACACTGGAGAATGGAGTGACATTTGGAAGGAAGGTATGAAGTTTATTACACGGCTCGTTCCTCAACAGAAACGCTGTTTCGAGATTAATACTGAACTCACAGTAACTACATCAGCAGAACCTGGGTGATCCCACAGCAAGGTCCCCCTCTGTACAGAACTGGACAGCTCTGTGGCTTCTGTGGATTGTATTGGGGCTTCTGTACAGTGCTGTACAGCAACCCACAGCAATCCACAGCAATCCACAGCAATCCACAGCAATCCACAGTTCACCCAGGTTTGCTGATGTAGAATGGCCTTTGGAAAGAAGTCTACACATACTAATGGCACCGGTCCCTGCTACTCCCCAGCCAGAAACATCTGTCTCAGGCTAACACTAGCTTGACGTGAAGTTTTGAAGGAACGAGATCTAGGTATTCCACAGCCAGATCCTAGACAGAAATGCTGGTCGAAGGCTGTAAGTATAGGTGGCAATGTGCCAGTAACATCAGGCCTCATAGAATTATTTTATCTTCAAGTTTGTAACTATTTTCCACCACTGCTTCAGTATGACTATATACTTCCATCACTGTTGCAAAGAGAGCTTTCTTGGGTGTCGGAGAAAACAAGCATCCCAAGCGCCTAGACTCCATACAAAGTAATTTGATGTTTCTGTCCAGGGAGTAGAAGAGACCGGTGTCATTACTGTATGTGTAGACTTCTTTCCAAAGGCCATTCTAGTTACTGTGAGTCCAGTAGTAATCTCGAAACGGCGTTTCTGTTGAGGAACAAGCTGTATAGTAAACTTCATACCTTCTTTCCAAATGTCAATCCATTATTTAGTGTTCCTCGATTTCCAACATCACTCTCCATTCCAAACGTCACTCTCTTGAATCTCCCCAGATCCGGCCCGGGTCTTGATGCTATTCTAGGCCACAGGGCAATTGGGGTTTCAGCTACCCCGGTCAAGAGATTGTATGTACTATAAGCATTCCAGTCTACCAGGAAAAGTAACTAGTTAGATAGTCCAAAGTGTAACAATCCAGTAACTAATATGATCAAAATCCACTGGAAATCCAGGGCCCTGGAATCCATACGCCCTGCCTGGAATCCATACGGCTAGGACCTCTGGCACCCTTTGGATATGGATTCCATGCATGTTGCATGGAATCCATGCACTAGTAAAATAGTAGCGTATGGATTCCATGCACTAGTAAAAATAGTAGTGCATGGATTCCATACATGTCGCATGGAATCCATGCACTAGTAAAAATAGTAGTGTATGGATTCCATGCATGTTGCATGGAATCCATGCACTAGGAAAATAGTAGTGTATGGATTCCATACGTGTCACATGGAATCATGCACTAGTAAAAATAGTAGTGTATGGATTCCATGCATGTTGCATGGAATCCAT
>ML770266.1:0-12075 GCA_009733575.1 Gymnopus androsaceus JB14
TACTCTGCAACCTCTTGGGTAGAATAGGTCCTCGGTAGATTTTAACTATCAGCTCGGGCTCACTATAGTTCTCTTATTGACCGTGTTTTGTTACTAACAGAACCTAGGATTATTGGTTCTGCGCAGTTCTAGCCTTAGCCGAAAAATCGGCGTATCACCAATAACTCGTACTAGTAACTAATCTAATGGTTGAACTAGTACTAATAACTCGGACTAGTAACTAATCTAATGGTTGAACTAGTACCAATAACTCGTACTAGTAACTAATGTTGTACTAGTTACTAGTCCAATTTATTAGTACTAGTTCAACCATTAGATTAGTTACTAGTCCGATTTATTAGTACTAGTACAACCATTAGATTAGTTACTAGACTAGTCCGAGTTAATGGTACTAGTTCAACCATTAGATTAGTTACTAGTCCGAGTTATTAGTACTAGTTCAACCATTAGATTAGTTACTAGTACGAGTTATTAGTACTAGTTCAACCATTAGATTAGTGACTAGTACAAGTTATTGGTACTAGTTCAACCATTAGATTAGTGACTAGTACGAGTTATTGGTACTAGTACAACCATTAAGTCACTGTTGCCCGCCCTCCCGGCGCTTATGGGCGCTTATTTAGCCGAAAAATGTCGTTAATCAGGCTTGATAAATCCTAAAAAAAATCATCAAAAATCATGAAAATATTCTGGCATTGTTCTTCCGCCCCCCCCCCGCCGCATATGGGCACACATGGGCGCTTATTTTGCCAAAAAATGTCGCGAATCAGGCTTGATAAATTCTCAAAAAATCATCAAAAATCATGAAAATATTCTGGCATTGTTGTTCCGCCCCCCCCGCCGCATATGGGCGCATATGGGCGCTTATTTTACACAAAAATGTCCGGAATCGGGCTTGATCAAACCTTAAAAAATCATGAAAAATCGTGAAAATATTTTGGCATTCTTGTTCCGCCTCCCCGGCGCATATGGGCGCTTATGGGCGCTTATTTTACAGAAAAATGTCGAGAATCGGGCTTGATAAATGTGGCAAAAATCATGAAAAATCATGAAGATGCTCAGGGACCACTCCCCCCCTGGTGCTTAGGGGTGCTTGTTCAATAACAAGGACTTTATTAGTTTGTAGTGAATGGATTCCATGGACTGTTATAGTTTGTAGTCCATGGTTTACTATATTTACTAGTCAATGGATTCCACAATGTACTAGATTTACTAGTCATTGTATTCCAACTGTACTATGGATTCCATAGTGTACTAAATCTAATAGTCCATGGATTCCATAGTGTACTCTGGATTCCATACTGTACTCTGGATTCCACACTGTACTCTGGATTCCATAGTGTACTATATTTCCTAGTGAATGGATTCCATACTGTACTCTGGATTCCATAGTGTACTATATTTACTAGTGAATGGATTCCATCCTGTACTCTGGATTCCATAGTGTACCATATTTCCTAGTGAATGGATTCCATACTGTACTCTGGATTCCACACTGTACTCTGGATTCCATAGTGTACTATATTTCCTAGTGAATGGATTCCATACTGTACTCTGGATTCCATAGTGTACTATATTTACTAGTGAATGGATTCCATCCTGTACTCTGGATTCCATAGTGTACTATATTTACTAGTGAATGGATTCCATACTGTACTCTGGATTCCATACTGTACTCTGGATTCCACACTGTACTCTGGATTCCATACTGTACTCTGGATTCCATAGTGTACTATATTTACTAGTGAATGGATTCCATCCTGTACTCTGGATTCCATAGTGTACCATATTTACTAGTGAATGGATTCCATCCTGTACTCTGGATTCCATAGTGTACCATATTTCCTAGTGAATGGATTCCATACTGTACTCTGGATTCCATACTGCACTCTGGATTCCATAGTGTACTATATTTAATGGTCAATGGAATCCATACCATACTATGGATTCCATACTGTTCTCTGGATTCCATAGTGTACTATATTTCTTCTATAGTGTGACATGTGTCACACTTGCTATGTTAAGGTGTATGAATACGGCAATGGTCAGGTGTCTTGTTCAAAGGAATGTGACATAGCTGTGACTATATCACATCAACCTGATGCTATCCAGATGATATTTCACAATACATCTATTACCATTAACATGTCACATAAGTTGTGACATGATATCGTAACATTTGGAGGGGTGTCACTCAAACTATTAATAGGTGTCATACATTAGCACCTACTGTAGCTCTTTAACTGGCTTGAATAGTAACCATTAATAGTAGAACATAAAGCCATGCACAGACTGCAAACCCATCACCTGAATATTTTCACTATTTTTCAGGATTTTTTGCCGAATTATAGAGTCTAACAGTTGATTTTCTACTGTGACATATGTCACACTGTCACACTGTATTTACTCTATACCTTATTCCTAGGTCTCCTCCTGGAATCCATCACCATAATAATCAAAACTTTAATTCATAGTATATGTGACACTGTCACATGAGACTTGATGGTCGGAGTATCAGTACAGATAGGTTGGTAGGTGTAGATGAGAGTTTCACTATTGCTAGCATTGGGAAAAGTTTAATTCATCATGTGTGACAGTGTCACATCAATGTTGATGGAATCAGTAGAGGTTGGTTGTCCTATCTGGGTGAGACAGTCATTGCCACAGCTATCAATACCTATTTGGTAGCCAATACTAATGGGATATGGAATCCAGAGTGCCAGAGGTCCTGGCCCTATGGATTCCAGACTAGGCCCCTGGATTCCAGAGCCCTGGATTTCCTGTGGATTTCAATCATATTAGATACTGGATTGTTGCGCTTTGGACTATCTAACTAGTTATATATTCAGGCAGACTGGAATGCCATATCACAATTTATTACAGCTGACAACTATTGTCATCTCATGACTCAAGCTAATGCTAGACTTGCACCAGTGGATTGGAAAATATTGGAAGATATTAAGGATGTTCTTGAGGTAATACATTTCTGAAGCTAATTTTATTGTACTTGTATTCATCAGATGTACCATCTCATCTTTATAGGTGCCCCACTTGTTTCAACAGCATCTTTCCTCTAAGAAAACACCTACACTTTGCTGGGCTCTTCTGGCCTTCGCTGCAATGATTCAGTTGTACAATGAGAAATTGGATGAACACCCTCATCTAGCCAATGCTATTAGGGCAGGTTCCAAGAAGCTTGATGAATATGCAGAAAAAATTCGTGAAGCTCCTGCTTACATTCTTGCCATGGGTATAGTCTCCCCTAGGCAGACTGCGATACATACTGACAATCTGCACAATGTGTATGTATGCGGTCTGCTAGTTTGCACGGAGTACTTAGCAGGCAAGCGGCTTGTTATATGATAATTGTCTTGTGATCTCTTTAGTGCTCATCTTCTTTTTGCCATCAATTCGTTTCCTCAGCTTACAACAAAATACAGCTATTTGTCTCGCATTTTCGTGTCAAAAATCAGATTTAAATTGCATTCTTTTGCTGATGGCTGAGTCTGAATGCAAAAATCCACATTCATGTAGGGGAAATCGATCTACATCTTCATCACATCCAGCCTTGTTACCGAGCTCTTTGACTGCGCAAACAGGAAGCTCACATCTTTCAAATACATCGGGGACATCATTTATCTGTCCTCCACCACCGAACTATACTTGTGCAGATGATAGTTTTGTTGAAGCGCCTTGTCCAGCTCGGAAAACGCGACAACAGCCCATTAGTGTTAATACAGCTCCTTCAGTCCCAGTAATTTCCTCAATGCCATCTTTGAATGCATCAAACTACACTCTTCTCTCACAGTCAAGGATCTCCACACCATTATATCCTTTTGGAATGTTACCCAGTCCTGTTACACCTTCAACCAGCACAACTCAGGCTCTCTCTCACATATCCAATCAAACTCCTTCCGAGCTCAATTCTTCCACCTCTGAGACTTCACTTGCATCGCTTTGGGGGTTTAATTCAGACCCTTCACCACCTCTACCAGTGACTATATCAACACATCCTAACACTGAGCAGTGGATGAGTCGGTCTAATCCCAACTTTTCTCATACTCAGCCTTGTCTTCGGGCAAAGAAGTTGAGTGCAGAGGAGAAAATGGAATCAGCAATAATTTTCTACTTGTTGACTTATGCTACAACTTGATTGCAGCCTTTTCTGCATTGTATCTCCAGCAGCTACCTCCAAAAAACTCAAACATCTTATTGGGTATCAGCGAACATCATCAGACCAGCTTGCAAGCATTTCTCCAGGGTAAATCCGCTATCAAACCTGTTGAGATTATTGAAAAGATGTATTGCCATTGTTACAGCTACCCATCCTCAAATTCAAAGTATATCTCTGAATGAGAACACAAATTTTTGCCATATGAGCAGCCCAGTTCACTTTGGTATACCCAAGTCTCTCTATCATCTTGGGCTACACAGCTCGTAGGCAATCATGTTTATCGGTCTATTGGGAATCTTCTTTGTGACTCTCCCAAAGCTACAAGTGACCTTGCTCTTCCTCACATTCCTGCACACCTTGTTGCTTCAGCCAATGGGTGGATGAAAGCCAAGGGTCTTATGACAGTTACCAAGGAGGATATGATGAACTTTTGTATCTCTGATCGAGTGAAGCTTTTTAAAGTGCGCGCACAGCTTGCTTGGTATCTTACTGAGTGCATGGCTGCTCCAAGGAAGAGTGGGGTAATTGTTGAGAGGAAACATTGAAACCATCAATGGTAAGCACTTTCACTGCATCATTATTTAAAAATTTTTTGATAATTTAATAGATACAAGTAGCCGCAATCCAGTCTTTTCTACTGTGTCAAAATCAGTACGTGAATGGCTACCTTGCAATGCATATGGGTATCTGGCATATTGCATGTGGCTCCCACGTTGATGTGAAGCGTGCCTATAGTCATCTTGTTACCAGTGTTCATGAAACAACAGCTAGACGTGCCCTGGAAATGATGGGAGAGACATCCATCAAGAACCTTCAGAAAGAGGTTGGAGCTGGTCAGCAGTGCTGGCAAGTTCTCCATTGTTTTGTTCTTGATAACATTCAGGAATTTCAAAAGGTATGGGAGGGTGGACTTGGGAGGGAGAACTGTATGATATACGGTACTGCCTGTACTGCCATTGGGCTTGATGACTGTGCAGATAATGCTTTCGACTTTATTGATTGGTTCATGCACATCCTCAAAAATGAATGTGCCAAGCTTACAACTATGATGCTCTATGACAGTATCAACTGGACCCATATTCAAAACATCCAAACTCTTTTTGAGTTTGAGCCTAGCCTTGAGCATATGAAGTCAACTGTTTCCGAACTTTTCCATAGCAACCATGCTATTCATTGTATGCAAGATGGCTGCAAAACTCGAGTTGTCCCCTTTGGTTCAAATGCTGAGTGCGAAATTCTTATTCCTGAAATGGTGTGTGCTATGCATGACTTCTGTGGTCAGGCAGGAGTAAAGCCTGAATTCACTCCATCTCTCATTACCTAGGCTGGCAGAGATGGTGGTTCAGTTCTTGCTATATTGCATGCTCAAAAGCTGCTTGCAACTGTGTATGATCCTAGTGATCCCAAATCCAACTATCAAATTCTCCACAACCTTCTTCCAACAACAGGTATATGGCATACCCAGGCAACCAGCCTGAATACCATTGCCATAAATCACTATGGGCCACCGGTTACCAGTGAGCCTTCAGCATTGTCCAAAAGTGCTGCTTGTGCTGAGTTCAAGCAACCAAGTAACTTCAAAGACTGTAGTAATTATTACCATCTCTCTCATAGCATGACAACCTTTTGGGAGACTCAAGTCCTTGATTGCTGGAGGTAAATATTTATTTTTCTGTGCAAAATGTTGATTAAATTATCTTGCAACTGTTGCACAGACTTGAACTTGGATTAGATCACTGGACAAAAATGAAGACACACTTCAAAAACCTTGCTTCGACTAATTCTCTTCCCAATTTTAGAATGGTTCACAAAGAAAGCTGAATGCATTGTTGATAAATATATGTCATTTGATGCATACAAACAGGCTCTTTCTCAAGAAATCAATGATTCTGTGCCTGACAGCCTCAAATTCCTGATTGGCAATGCATGGTTACCTAGTACTTCATCTTCCACATCCACCACTACTACTTCAAACAGTACTGATCCCGTTCCCACTGCACATGTAGAGCAGGCAGGGTTCACAGGTGATCGTGTCCTTGCCAACTCAATTCTCTTCAAGCTGGAGTACTCATGGTGGATTGAAGCTGCCTACATTATTCCTGAAGGTGATATTGGCCATGTATGGGAAATAATGAAGGTGTGTATGAAGTGAAAGCTATATTCTTTATCTAATAGGATCTGCAGATCTGGATCTTTGTATTTTCCGGAGGTGGTAATAACAACTACATGAACATTCTGCTTGAAATGTACTGCCTGTTTCACTACAAAAGTAGCAAGGAACTCAAAGATGCAATCTGGAACAACTGGCTTGTGAATGTCACGGGCGAGTTGGGTAAATGGATTACAGATGATCTACTCCAGGAACACTACAATCAGTGGCTTGAGGATATGGTTCAGAAAAGTGGTGGCACTTATGACAACACTTTCCTTTGGAAAATAATTTTGCCCAATGTCAAATTCTTCTTGCAACTCAAAGAACAGATTGAGGGTGCGCTTGATCTTTTCAAATGTTTGAAATCCCATACATCCCCTCATCTTCGAGATGAGTTCAAGCAGCTCCTCACAATGCATGGCAATGACACACTTCATTTCTTCTATTCTAGATATTCAATGGGTCATGCAGCTGTCAGTCTCGTCAATGGTGGATTCAACAAGCTTGACAATGGCCAATTACAGGGATTACTTCATAAAAATACACAGTGTGTTGAAATACTTTGAGAAATTGACAAAGAGCGTCAGGCTGCTCAAAACCAGGTGCCATCAACTCCCCTATCCTCTTCCAATCCATAGCCAACACCCTCTGGTTCCAATAACCTTCCTCAGACTGCTGAGCCCAACACTATTTCAATATCATCATCATCATCATCATCTAAAAATGAAAGTCATAGTGGCACCTTAAACTGCTCTGATTTGGCTCCTGTTAAAAAGAAAAACCCTCTAACACACAAAAAAAAAAAAAAATTTCCCTTACACTTAATTTTTATGTCAAATTAAAAAATGGCACAATGGAAGATTGAACCCTCAGCCTAACTGAATTAAGATTATATAAACCCCAAAAGCTAGCACCTTGTACCACTTCACTAAGTGACTGATACTAGCTCAACACATTCAGTATCTTATATAAGGTATTGTGTAAATAAATAGTTAAGGGTAGGGTGAGCTCTGCTCACCCTAGCCTGGTCAACACATTGTGTAATTAAATAGCCTGGTCCACACAGGTTAGTGTGAGACCCGGTGCACAAAACAGATCTCAAACCAATGTATCCTGAATGTCTCGCACCTAGATGTAGATGGAGACCAAATGTGACCACCCGGGGTAACCGTGCTGTAAGGTGGGTCTGGACAGTAGTATGAGTGTTGTATGGAACAGTACAAGCCTCAGAGGTGCAAGGAACAGTGTACAGGCCACCTGATGACGTAATCAGGAGGAAGCGGGTGGTATTGTGGTCTGACGACCAGAAATGAGTGGAAGCAGATGGAATATGGATGAAGGGGTGGTCCAAAAAGGTGTAATAAGTCCAAATATGGATAATGCAGGTGGAATACAGCAAATGCGGACGGAAATAGTGTGGGAGCGGGTGGAATGGGGTGAAAGTGGGCGGAAATAGCGTGGGAGCGGATGGAATAGCGCAAAAGTGGACGGAAATAGCATGGGAGCGGATGGAATAGGGTGAAAGCGGATGGGAGTAGCATGGGAGCGGACGGAATAGGGTGAGAGTGGTTGGAAATAGCGTGGGAGCGGACGGAATTGAGTGAAAGCGGATGGTGCCAGAGGTTCTAGAGGTAGCAAAACCCAAATAGGAAGCTCCCAGGGAGCTTTGGTCATAAAGTTGTAAATGGAGATAGAAGACAGTGAGCTCTGGATGTAGATTTGGTATCTACAGATGGAGCCTGGCAGTTAATGCAGATGACAGTGAGCCTTCAAACAGAGCTCGGAAGGCACAACTGGTTAGAACAGACAGAAACAGAGAGACAGAGACAGAGACAGAAGCAAAACAGGATTGATTCAGTAACAATGGTAATAACAGACTAGGATACATGGACTCGGGTGTCTACTTATATACTGTAGGGTGGCTGTGTAAGTCAAATCACATGTAGAAAGTGCCCGGCAGGCAGGATAAATGGTAAAATTAGCAGGTGCAGGGAGTGTCTGGAAATGAGCCAAGGCCTGACAGTTAGGGATTAGGGGTTGGGGTTAGGGTAAGGGGTTGATTATATTTAATAAGGTGTGGGGGCTTGCCCCCACTCATTAAAAAAAATTAGTGGATGAGGGCATATATTGTGCAAGTATTTATCTTTTAGCATAGTCACTTAGTGCAGTGGATATAGTTTTATGCTCAATTATGTCAGCCAAATAATAAAGAGGTTGTGGGTTCAATTCCTGCTCTTGCCATTTATTTTATGACACTTTTCAAGCTACCTTATATTTACACTTCCTAGGCCTCTCCCCCTTCTAGGATTCTTGCCCTTTGTGAGTCAATTCCTTAAAGGGCCACTACCCTTCAGGATCTCAAATTGGAGCAGCTAAGGCTGGTGACAGACCAGATGAAAATGAGTTCCTGAGAGCCCAAGGGTGCTGGAAACAGAGCGAAGAGGTTCTCCTGGCTGCATTGTTGCTGTAATGGAGAAGATGGTAATATGCCAAATTTTTGGCAAGACCTTGAGAACGTGATTCTTGACAAGTTCACTTCTAGAGGTGGTATAAGAGAGCTATAGTGAGCCCTAGCTGATAGCTGTAATGAGTCTAATAAGTGTGGAAGTACTCGGACCAACAGAGCCACGGTATTGAATTGGATATCAGCTCTAAGTAGTTTGTAGGAATCCGTAGTCCAGTAGTGGAGTCTCACTGGCATGTCAATGCCAGCACTCATGTAAAAGAGGCACATCACCCACATAGACTCGAGCTCAAAAGGATACACTCTGAAGACAAGTAACTCAGGGAATTATGGAAAGGATATGGACTTTGTGAAACGAGACAGAACCAATTCAAGTGGGCTGATGTTGAGATTGTCATGATAGCCAAAGGAGTACTTCGAGGCTTGATACCGAGGAAGCGCTAATAATTTGTTTGGTGCCGAACAACAGATAAACAGTGTATGCCAAAAAGGACAAAACAAGAGCAGAAGGATCAACAAAGCCAAGAGAGCATACATAGGCCCTCGAAGTGACATGTACCAGGATCGGAAGGCATATGTGTCTGCTGGGAAACAGAAGAAATGACATGTAATAGACAGAGATTTGAGCTAGGAGAATAACACCATACATTATTTGGTGTTTTCCCGCATGAATATACTCCAGGGATATAGAGATATGGATATGGTTGGGAAGCTACAAGGACGGAGAATGATAATATGGAGGAAGGAAAGAAGAAGAATACAATAAGTTACAATGAGAAACAGAACTATGATGGGATTAGTGAGCATGGTGCTGGGCATGCGTCAGCTACATAGCAGTACACGTTGCCCAGGAAAGGACCGAAGGTGCATAACCCAAACAGAAATAGGGTGTAATACCCATAAGAAGCAGATGAACGGACATTAGGGTTGCAGATATATGCATATATGGACTATTTTATTATATTTTCTCCTTTTTCTGAACAAGTTGTACCATTTGTCCGGATTCTCAAAGTACTTTGTTATTTAACCGGCATCTGGCCGAGAGTAGTATAAAAGCCTAGCTATATTTCCTTTGCAAAACAAGTTACCTTTGGACCTCATTTGTTGCTAGTGTGAATCCTCATTGATGTAGCTATGGCTGAGACAGGAAAGATACCACTCCCTTGTGAACCAAAGTAATACTTTGTGTGGTACAAAAAAGAGTTGTTTATTGTGCCCAGTGTTAGAGACTTATAATCCTAACGACTGTGAAAACCCTGACTTAAACCAAGTCAAATTGTTGTTTTAGTTTCAAGGAGTCTAGTGTGACCACCGAGAAATGACCATCTGCTGCAACTGAGCTCAGGTGTACAGGAAGCAAACTGTCTGTTGTCCTGAGTGGTTTTGCCCTACTGTTGGGAATCACTTTGTTGAACCAAGCCGTATTGTTGGTGGTTCTTTTTGTTGTCATTGTTATATTGTTGCCCCTATCATTGCCCCGAATCTGTATAGATTGATTAGAAAAGGAGATCCTATCCTTCAATTGTCTACCAGCATCACTTCGAGAAACACCAGTCACTTTTGAGAGACAAATAGAGTATTTTCTTTGCGGAACCTTTGACAATGCACCCTTGCTATTTAAATTGATAGCCAAACCTCTGTGTTCCAGTTGCTTAGTGTTGATTACTCTGCACTACTTGAACCAACAGACCCACAGCTCGCACAGCATGTGTGAGCTGTCTCTCAGAAAAGGGAAAGTACAACGCGTCATCCAAAAGGGTCAACTTGTTGTACTTACTGTAAAGAAATAGGTACTTAATCTGTAGCAATATAAGAGAGGGTAGGAATGGTACTCAAGCATCATGGGTTATATAGATGTTGTAAGAGAGGAAGGAGGATATTTTCATGATGGTAACACAAATTGGAACTGCAAGTTCAATGCGCAGTGACAACACGGTCCTGAGTATAATGGCAAGTTATTAGAATGGTTTCTGGTTTGAGAATTGAATGGATGGGATAGTCAGCTGTGAGTGATAACGGTTGTGGCACTCTATATGAGAGGTTGTCGTGGCAGTTGGAGAAAGAAGGAAGATTTGGGTGCCTGTCATAAACCGGCAGGTTATTGCGGTCGGAATTCCGGTCCATCGACTGTTGGTCCGGTTGAACTTGTTAGGAAGCGCAACACTTCCTAACAATATGTGTATCTCATAGAGAGAATGTTTGACTAAGACACACAGTTTGGGATAATTCTACTGAACAACCCCCTTGCTGGCAACAACCCTCCCAAAAAGGAAATTTTTGTGAAAGCTAGTTTGTCACACTTTTGTCACACATGTTTGAGTGTGATTTTTTTCAATTCTTTTGTGTGTGTTTTTTCTTTGAAAAAAAAGTCAGCTACTACCTCATGCCTCACCTTACTCAAGTTGTAATGCAAATCACTCAGATTCCCAAATAGGGCTGGTGGCAGTATCTGAAATACTGTATAGTTTCGAATTTAAGTTCATTAGTTGTTACGCGTTACGCCTTGGACCTATTCAGTTCATGGTTCAGCCACCATCAGGTGGCGTTACGTTTGCAAATTTAGTTCAGTTGAGTTCATATTTATAGTGGCCGGCATAGCCGGCTGCCAAATTTGGCCTATAAGCGCCGAAAATTTGAGTTCAGAGGCTAATGTTATGCGTTACGAAGATGGAATTTACACCAGTTCAGCACCCCACGTTATGCATTACTGAACTTAAATTCGAAACAGTACAGTATAAAGACTCCAGACTTTGGGCAAATGCTTAAGGCTGAATTATACTCAGATTTAGTAGCTCAAATACTAAAATATTCCCAATGCTACCCATTGCATATTGGTATCTAAATCTAAGATAATTAATATCATCAGCCATAAATTGCCATATCTGTATGACTAAATATGACAGATGGTGAGCTGCAAGTTGTAACTACAGAAAGGTGCTTAGATTGCTGCATGGCTACCTATGAAAATGACTGTAATGCTGTACTTTACAGTCATGGTGCAGACCCCTAAAGGCTACAATAATTGGAATACTGCACCAAGAGTAAATCTCTGACATTCACAAAAAATTGAGTTCTGAGGCAAGTTATTTGTTGTGACCTCAATGCTACCATGTGTGACCATATGTGACCTCAACTGGGTTGTTAAATAAGACTTGAGCCAAGGGGGGTTGTTCAGTAGAATTATCCCACAGTTTGAACCCTTTCTAGAATATAACAGCTGTGAAATTGCATGTTTTTCCTTGAGATCATTGTTATGCAGAGTGAACTTAGGTAAGTTTATTCACA
>ML770267.1:0-12065 GCA_009733575.1 Gymnopus androsaceus JB14
AACTGTTATCCGACACTCATTAGTATTGTTCGTATTGATTTCTCTTTTGGGACATCATTTGATAACTCCAGCATTGGACGACTCGACGTATCTCTTCCTGCTCTGAAATCCCCTCCATTTAACATCCCACTACGGTAACATCTACGTTGTAGATCTTCTCCGCCGTCTCGAGACTCCTCAGCTTGAGGTGCTGATTATCAATCGTAACAATAACAGTGACCAGGCTGAGAATATTTCCAGTCTTATGCGAGAGCTTGTACTGCTGCAGCAGCGCTCTCGCGACGCTTCTGCTACGATCATGCATATATCCGGATTGCAGTGCCATTGGGGAAGATTACCCATGTTTTGGAGGTATTTCCGACACTCCAGAATTTGCATCTTCGAGGGAACGAGCTTAATCTGATGCTGCTAATCAAGGTGCTTCAATTCACCCTCCAACCACCGCAGTGTTGATGAGGGTCCAAATCAACCATTTCTGGCCGAAAACTACGAATCCTAAGGCTAGACCTTACATCGGTTTTGTGTGAGGCTAGAAGCCCTGTGGAGATTCCAGACATGATCGAGTGAATGTGTAGGTTCCTCGTTAGTCTGAATGACAATGCTGCAACTTCTTCGAAAGAAGCAGTTCAATTAGACGATGTGCTTCTTGTTCTCTTCTGGCTTTAAGCCTGAAATTTCTTTTCAAGAACGTCTACGCAGATGTAGAATCAAACGGTAAGGATTGAAAGTAGAAGTGCAGATAACGGAGTAATCAAGAAGTGGATTGGATGGCGTTTTCGGCGCGTTTGTTACATGTTACGCGTGGTCTATTATTAAAGCCGATCTTGTACAAGGGAATGGGGATGTCATTATCACAGTCAGGCCGTCGTTTGTATTGGTATACACAGAGGAATAACAGGGTGCAGACTACTGTCTAATGTGATTCATGAAAGTTTGCCAAGAATCCTCCAGCATAGGCATAACGTCCTCGCCAGAAGCATCATACCCGGATTCCATCTGCTGCTGGAAGTATTCTGCACCTTGATAATCGTGATATTGGTAACCTGATATGGGGTTGTATACCATCTGAGGGTGTTCAAAGAATGAATCGGAAAACTGTTGAGTGAGTAGTTGTGTCTGGTATGGCGTGTACAAGGAATGCTGTTCGCCGGGATACTGTTCGGTGCGCGGCAAATTGAGGGTGGATGATTGGCCTGCAGTTGTAGAATGATAGTGATGAGAGGGGACATCGGCTGGCCATTCGGGAGGGTTCTGCCATTCTTGTGGATGGGATGGATTGGGATTATGATTGGAATCCTCAGTTCTAGCGTATTTTGGACGCGCTAGCTTCTGCGCATCATCCAAAAGACTCTGGGTAATGTTTAAAGCCAGGCGCGCCTGGTCAAGGAGTTTATTCAATTCAGCCTGCGGTAAGTGAACATTCAGGTCAGTTTCGTGCAAAAAAAGTAATGGGCCCTACCAATATCTTAATTCTTCTTTGGGCTTCATATAAGGCCGCATCGAAAAGGTCATATGCAAGCTCCAGATTCATGTGAGCGGACAACGCCAAGTGAACTTTGGGCTTTGACGCTATTGCACCTAACACATACTGTTGGATCTTATTAGTGTTTATAGAGCTTGACATACGGAGTAATACGCTTACTGCACATGTCAATGACGAGTCAAAAAAAATGCGAAAACCGTACCAGGATCTGAGGCTCATGTTTGTAGAGACTCCTCAGTAGTGCCAAAATAATACATGCACTGTTATATATTGTTTGAACAGACTCTCCGTAACGATGCTCAATAGGATTTTCGGGATTCTCATTCATAGCTGTTGCGAAGAAACCCCTGCAAGAGAATCATTGGTGAACGCTGATAAGACCGAAAATTCATCGATCTACTTGCCTATGCATATGAAATGATACTATAACAAATGGTCATGAGCACTTCAAAACGGGACGGTGAATGAGTACACACATACTTAATTCCTTCAAGCTAACCGTGAAGTGACGAGTCAGAGTTAGCTCGGGGTCAGGCGGGATGAACGTCTTGATCCGGATTGACTCCACCAAAACCTGGCAATCGCAGACTGGGCGGGATATAGTAGGCACGCATTTGCTGATCCAGATGCTTAAGCAAATCATAGCTCAAAGGATGTGCACCAAACGCTTTATCCCAAATTACACCAAGGCATTCACCGATGAACTTATGTTTCCAAGCGGTATCTGAAGGAAAGCCAATGAATCTGATGCTTTGGAATCGCTAAAAGTACTCACATGTCATCTCCACATTGCCGTTTGCATCGATCGTAGTCTCGAGGGGCATCTTTGACTCGATATGGTACACTGAGATATTCGCAGGTCTACCAAATGTCAAACTCTTTGATTTGTGTCAGGCTGCAGTGGATAGAGAAAACACATATATTTATTTACCAGTAGCATATCATAAGAATAGACTTCCCAGAATAGGTGGCGGCGGCGATATGTTTCTTCTGGGGCCAAATTCCAGTGCGTACCATCTAAATCTAATAAAGAGCTGATCAGTAACGTGCATCTGGAACACGGAAAAAGCTTACGAAGCCCGGCCTGTACAAATGTATTTAATATCTTAATCGAACTTCACAATGCATTGCTAAAGACTTACCGCATGCGTAAGTTTGGTCACCAGCCCCATGATAGCATACCTTGAGTCGTGTATGTTATCCAGGAGCATGTAGTACAATATAAGCAACTGAGGAAAATGTTCAGCGTAAGAACACGCAGGAAATGCAACAACTACATACCAACGCCTGAATTGTTGATAGCGAAGGGCTATCCAGTACAGACATTAAGGCAATGGAAGCTTTGCTTAATTGGTAGTACCGTTTTGCCTCTGGAGAGGGAAATTGTCCTTCCAGATCAAGCAGACAACCCAGCGCCAGTATAATGAACAAGACAGATAAACGGTGCGCGCCCAGTGGATCATCATACAGATTGTTAACAGGTTCATACCATGGTTGGAATATTGTAGTTCTGAATTCAATTTCGGATATTGGGCTGTAGCTAGGGAAGAGATTAAATTCAGTTAGGAAAACGGAGACGGTCAAAACTCACTGCCAAGCACCATAACGGTAATAGTTTTGATAGTAGCGGCGAGCGACAGAGATCCCGGGAAGAAATCCGATGAGTTTTTGACGCGTCGAGATGTCCACCGGAGCCGAGAAGGGGAATGAATGAACCAACCAAGGTAAGTCATTTGGCAGAAATTGTTTCTTCTGCAATTTTTCCTGCTGGCCTGTCCGGCCTTCGTTCTGAAAAATGATTCATACATCACGCTGAAACGGATATCGCTGTGAACAAACCAGTAGAAAGTGCTGCCGACAGGTCAGATTATAAACCAGTCTACTGGAAGCGAATAAAGCTCACCCAAGAACTACTGCTACGGCCATAAAAGATGTTTCGCTTCTTGATACGCCTATAGCAGATGTAGTCGAGAAGCGTATTAAACGATGATTTAACCTCAACTCACAATGACCCCAGAGTCGCATTGTACACAATCAATGCCTCATCCTTGTCTTCCTCTTTCTCCACCTCACTCTTTACTCTGAGAGTGGTAGAATCAGTAGAAACGCTGGGTGCCGTAGAATTTGCTTTCATAGACTGTTTGACTTGTAGAAGATCATCGCTCAAAAGCGGATGTATTTGCGGAGACACGATGCTGTGAGACTTGGCCAGAGCATCCTCAAGCTGTTTAGCACGATTAGTGAGCTCTGAGATCTTAGCCTGCAATTCGTTAACATCGGCAACCACGAAACTGAGTCAGAATGGTGAGCCTGTAATGTGGATGCAGGAATAACGCCAAAATCTAACCGGTTTCCTTTCCGCGTGGTTAACTGGCCTGATGGATATAGATCAAAGTCTTTTCAGTCTTAGTAGCGAAGGGATGTCCAATTCAGGCTTACCGTCAGGACATATCGCAGGGCAACCTGATCGAAACACCGTCAGTGTTTTTTTTAATTATTTGACAGACAGCGTTACCCACCTTTCTTAATACAGCCGCTGTGCAAAAAAGGAGTTTAAAAAAATGAGTCATTAGGACCTTGCACTATTGAATTTGAGATAAGGGATACATACGTGCACGGGAACGTGCGGCTACACCTAAAATCAGATTAGGACACATCCTACGATGTACGACGCCTTGAAAAGCAATACCTACTTCACCTTTAATCTAGCGTTCAATTTCGTTAGGAACCATTCGCTCCATCTTATTTATATGCCTACATACCTTCGACATTCGGCGCATGACAGAGCTGGGACCCCACCTCTTGGTTTCTTTTTAGGCTGACTGGACACCTTGGATGTAACGCTACTAGCTGCAGCAGCAGATAGTGGAACTCTAGCAGCAGTCCCGTGCACCACATTATGCTTTTGCTGCATATGAGCTGTGCAAGATTCAGCGTCGATTTTAGGACGTGTACACGGCAAAAAAAAAGCTTACTGATCAGTGAAGATTGTTGTTGGAATTGTTCCCCGCATTTATGTACAGGGCAAGTGAGTAGAACATGTACACGGGCAGTGATTTTTTCAGGGAAAGAGGATGAATTCCTTGGAATGGCATCGTCGAGAGGTTCGAGATAAATAGTTCCTGATACATCCTATTATCAGTGAGTGAACGAGAGCGCTACAATATTTTGCGTACCACCGTTTATGATGAAGGTCGAGCTGGAACATATCCTTCGTATTAGTTCTTGCTCTGAACGTAGCTTTATCTTGTCCTAGATCACCATGTTAGAGCTCAATCCGAAGCGCTTTAAAGAAAAAGAGTAAATATAAACCTCATCCCAGACCGATCGCCAGTCATCATCATGGGAGACCGCAAAACAAGGACCACTTCCAACACTGCTAGAAGTCGCAAAGAAGAGCTCAAGCATGAAGTTATTGATTGTGTCGCATGGATGATAGAGCTGGAGTAAACATAATTAAGTATTGGGCAAGAGAAGTGAGACACGCTGTAGTAACACTCACTTCTTTTGCCTCATTGCGCTGAATGTCTGAAACATATTCTGGTCCAATATCATAAGCAGACATGAATAAAAGCTTTGATTGGGAGGAAGTGCCAACTATAGAGGTCGAGTATGAGGCACTGTTCTCCACGTGAATGAAAGGATCATTCTCGAGAACGGGTCCTAGTATTTGATTTGCTGGTTCCTTCCCTTTGGAGCATTGCTGCCTGTTTATTTTGAAACCACGAAAGAAAACACACTGTGTTGGTAGAGCGAGAGTGTTTGTCGATGGCATTGCACTCTTAGTAGAAGGATGCGACGCAAGGTCTGTCGGAGCCTGCGAGGAACCCGTGATCAGATAAAGTGATCCACTATGTCCCCGCACATTTTCCGCATGGGTGAACCAGCGATGAGCATTGCTTATGGCGCATTGACGAAAGACCTTTTTATTTTTGAGATTGACTCCGGTACTACCATCGGGAAGTATTTGAATCATACCCCCCGAATTATCCTCCCAATGTTTGAACCCAACGCTAAAAATTAAGCAGTGAGCCAAAAGAAAAAAAAAGCCACCGCGAAACGCACTTATTCGCACTCGTCTGCTTGGATATGTAACCCATTGGACTAGCCACATGAGAATCACGCTCATCGACCTTCGATACATTTGTCGTTTGGTTGAATTTAACAGGTTCAAAGCCCCCGCCGACATTCAGCGGATGATCCTTCGGGAAGCATATGTTGAAGAGAAAATCGAAAGATCGATCCGAGCGCAAGATGCCAACGTCACCAATCCGAATGTCTATTCGACTGTACTCATCGGACTGCGGTCTCAATATCGGATATCCTTCTTTGGATGATAGCGAGAGTGAAGAGGAGCGAGTAGTGGCAGGTAAAGCAGGATCTTTGAGAGAAGGATGAGGGTGAGGACAGTAAAGCCATGTAGTTCCCATTGCGCGACTATCTATATCTGATTCAATGCGTATGGCTGTTAAATCCGCCCAATATTAGCTCATTTTACAAACATAGGCTTACATACAACTCACTAAATGGTGAGGAAGCTCTATAGTGATGTACGTCCTCGTTTCCCTTTGCTCCTTGGGAGGCTTCAGTCGCGTCAAGAACTTGAGTATTTGAAAAAGCTGTCATTGTGCTACGAGGTGAGTCCTGGTCCGGTAGTAATGACGGAAGCAAGGTCAAGAGCCGTTGAATACTAGCGCACGCCCATTTAGGTCGGATCTTTGGTGTTTGATACGAAAGTAGGTTTGATTGAGAGCGCTGGCCGAGAAGCTCGTGCCAATGTCATTGCTTGCAACGAGTCAATAAAAACTGCGCGGACATTGCTAGTGACCTAGCAATAGAGATCCGCACCGTAACCGTATAATATGGCTTACGGTTACGGTTTACGGGTAACCCGTACCATATGTGTACTATGTGCAACTTAGCACAAAATATAACGGTACGGCTTTATTACGGGTGACCACCGTAAGCCTATGAAGACGGCCGTATACAACTTTATACGGGCCGTAATTTACCTCCTCCTGTATGTCCTCCTGTACGTCCATCTTTGCGGTACCCGAATATGCTGTTCAATGTGTACAAAATATAAACACCGCCATAAGTTGTACATGCCGCTGTACTTTTTGCCATCTTGCAATCCCGCCGTACTCTTTGCTGATTTCTGCCACAAATCCTATCTGAGGGAGTCTGCCATGAATTTATTGCTGATTCCCATTGTAAAACTTCTTTGAGTGCCATAAGTCAATCATATATGGTAATATTAGTGGGTCAAGACCATTTTACAACAGCCCCAGACACAGATCTTGTGTACAAAAATAATTACAATTGTAGGTTTTACTTTATTCTACAAATTACTACAGTTGTAGGTATCATCAATTGCTATTACTTATTATATCACTATACTATATTTGGCGCACAAACTTTGGGCCTGCCTCCACTTCCCTCCCCTCCCTTGCTGCGCTCGGGGGTCCCCCGGGCCAGGAAGTCGTTGGCAAGCACTCTAAAGCCTCATTTGTGCTTATTTTGACAGGCAAAAACCCTTAACCCTTAACCCTAACCCAGCATGTTTGGCAATGCCAGACTAGCTCTCTCATGTTAGGCCAAAGGCAAACCCTAACGAGAGCTAGCCATGGCATTGCATAGGAAGAAAAAATTAAAAAAATAATAATAATTGTACACATCGATGATTCAAACGCTCATCGACATGTATGTAATTCATCACACATGTCCAAATTAGTGACTGAGAATACTGCTCTGCCATCAGGTGCATGTAAATTTTGTAATGTAATTCAACTACATTACATCACCATTGTTAGGCTGTATTTAGGTGTATTACAACTGTAGTAATTTGTAGAATAAAGTAAAACTGATGATTGTAATCATTTGTCAACATCAGCAGAACCTGGGTGAACGCTACAGCACCTATAGCAGCTTATAGCAATCCATAGCAGCCACAGCACTGTACAGTGCTGTGGAATGCTATGAGGTCCTATGAGGTCCTGTAAGATGCTGTAGGTTGACCGTTGCTCGAGCATTCTGACACCTGTCATTCCCAGCTGATGGATACGGCAACAGGGACCTTGGACGCTATTTAATCAACGGTTTTGACAAGTTCGATGTCTTTTCCTTCCCCCACTAAGCTCAACTTAACTCAGACTGTAAGTTCTGCTCTCTGGAATTCAATTTGACTCGGAGGCTCTAATTGTATATCTGATGACATCTTTTAGTCTCATTGAAGAAGGATTCGATGACTGGTAGGAGGTTGCAGTTAATTAGTATACAATTTTACGCCAGTTGTGGGCCTGTTGGATGAGTCGAGTATGTATGTTGTAGTATTAGTAGTGTTTGGAATCGCCAATAAAATGATTTTATAAATATTTCGCTAGTATTTCGCTCTCGCCAGCCAGGGAATCAATTCAAAATGATAATATATTTGGTATTGAATCAATATTGAATAGAACCCTGATGGCGGCGTTCCCGCGAAGTCCACAGCGATCCACAGCAACCCATAGCATCCCACAGTTCTGTACAGAGGGGTACCTTGCTATGGGTCCTATAAGTGCTGTGGGTTCTGTACAGAGCTGTACAGCTCTGTACAGAACACCCAGGTTTTGCTGATGAACAAGACCGGCGCCGTAGGTTGTTTACAGTGCATGTCAGTGACCCCAAAGTGCATGGTTTTCTATACTTAAGTACATGATTTTCATACTCTAATGGATGTTCACATCAGGAAAACTTTTATTGGCAAAATTATCATAAGTTTGCATAAGATTGCAATAACATACACTTTTTACATCTTATAGCATGAATAAGTCAAAGGTTAGCAAGATTATGCAAAACAATACATATAATGTTCATTCTGTCATAATCTAGCAATTTTTATGCAAAGTTGTGTGATCACAAAGCTGGCAGTAGAAAGGATCTTTTGATTTACGCGCAAGACACATGGATCATTTCTGAGTCATTGAGGATTTCAAAAGCACCCAGTTGTCAAACCCAAGTCAAACATGCAAATTTTGTCAAGCATTATGATAAATTGTACAAGGTATGGTCATGCTGATCCAGAAATGGGTTGACAAAGAATGACTTGCACTTATCCATTACATTGCTGCTAGTCCAGCTCCGATCTGCTACCTTTCCAAAGTTTGGCATGAGCGGAACACTCCTAACTACTCGTTTCAAGTCAACAACAACACTTGCTAAATTCCCTCCCACTGCTGCAAATGAGCAAGTGATTTTATGGAGGCAGTGGTTTGGCCCTGGTCTGCTGAAAGGAGTGAGCCACTCAATGTATGCAAGATGTTTTGGCCAGTTTGCATACTGGACATCTTTGCACAAGCCACTCATGACTGCCAAAGGAAGTGAGAAAACTAAATGCACTTGACCAACCCGAAAAGCTGGAAAATAGTTCAAGTTAGTAAACATGAAATGATACTGGTCACTGTGCCATACCTTTCACTGGCTCCTGAGTGTCATCCCGAACACGTATCAGAGCAGTATCAAATCTGCCCAGTATAGGACAATTCTGACAATCTTTATGTGCAGGCTGTACATGAATAGAGTCTGCTGTGCTGCATACATGAGTGACCGGATCGATGCAAGTATATTTGATGAGATGATAAACTGCAATAGAGAATGTGAAGTCAGCGTCAATATCTAGCGCTGCAGCTTCAAGCTGGGGTCCGGATATTGTCAGATTGTGGAGCTGTACAATGAAATGTGCAAGCGCAGCCCTGAAGAATGGTACCAGATATCTCTTATCCACTGCTGGAAGCCCAAGGCTTTGTACAGTAGGATATTTTGCCATACAAAGACTGCAACAATACAAGAGACCCGGAGGTGTCCATTCAATTCACAAAATCTTGGGTTTGCCATCATGAAGCCAGCGTAGATAGCAATCATGACGCAGGACTTTCTCCTTGTGCTCCAGCCAGATAGTCATCTGGGGGTATTCATCTTTGCTATTTGTAGCACAATAAGCATCCTTCATGAAGTCAATGTGTAACCGCTCCGTATGCTCGGTGTTTGTACAATGAACTCTGCTTTCTCCACATAGTGATTCAGAAAGTGAAGTTTGGGAAAATGGAAGTCATTGTGCACACCAAGGTCAATGAGGATCTGTTTGTTGTTATGAAAATGCAAGTTTATTCATGGACTTTTGCTACACACTCCAGACATGTATCTTAATGAGATCCAGCAGCACCTAGATGAGCAACGAGGAGTGCTAGCTAGCATTAGTACAATCTGGAGGGTTTTAAAATGCAGTGGGTATACTCTAAAGAAGGTATTTGACTGCTCTTTGCACTTGGCATATCTAATGCTTTTCAGATTACAAAAGTTGCAATTGAACATGATGAGCTGAAACGAGCACAATTCCAACTAACCTATGCCCGTCTATATTCAGCAGACCAATTGGTTTTTGTTGATGAGAGCTCTTTTGACTGGCACACACCATATCGCCATCGTGGATGGTCTGTCAGTGGGAGACAAGTTTATAAGAGCACTTTCTTTGTGCGTGGCCGCTGGTGTGCATCAGCAAAACCTGGGTAATGGCCATAGAGGCCATAGCAATCTATAGCAAGCTATAGCATGTCATAGCAGCCATAGCGCTATGAAATGCTATGGTTTGCTATGGCTTACTATGAGCTCCTATGAGATTGCTGTGTGCTCGAGCCAGCTGTCAACATTTTGACAGCTGTCATTCTCTCGCCAATGCTATATAAGAATCAGCGCGTTGTCGAAATTTCCCCAATCTCGCCCGACACCTCTAATTAAGCATTGGTAGTACATACTAGTACTGTAGTTATACTACTAGTAGTTTTGTTTATTATCCTAGTAGTTTAAGTAAGTCTACTTAGTATGTACTACCATGAAAACAACAATATATGATTTTATTATAATTATTTGGCCTTGCTCGAGACTTGAGTGGAATAATTCAAGCGGCCATATATTTAGTTTTGAATTCAATCCTACCCTGACAGATGATGTTCCCGTGAAATCCATAGCAAGCCATAACGATCCATAGCAGCCCATAGCATTCCATAGCTCTGGATAGATGGGGACCTTGCTATGGGTGCTATGGGTGCTATGAGTGCTGGATAGCGCTATCCAGCCGCTGTCCAGTACACCCAGGTTTTGCTGATGTGTTCTTATGATAATTGGATTACCTTGAACTGTAACTGACCTTGTGTCAGTTATTCACTTCTACCAGGTCTGTCTTGCATGGGTACCTTGTACACCAAGGTGGTAGAAGGATCATTCACTGCTTCCAAATTCTATGATTTCATTGAAACACTGCTTCTACGGATGCAACAATTCCCAGCCTCAAACTCTGTTGTGGTGATGGATAATGCATGTATCCACAAAGATCCATGTGTTTTAGACCTGATAACCTCTCGGTATGTTGAACTTATTGTTATGTCCTCTGGTATTTATTTGTATTCAACTAGGGGAATGCGATATCTCTTTATCCCACCCTACTCACCAGATTACAATCCCATTGAGCTTGACTTCTCTGCAATCAAGGCATATGTTCAACTGGAAAGAGTCTTAGTAAGGGAAGACCTGGATATAAATGCAGATGATACCTATGTATACTCACATTTAGTTGAAGCATCATATTCAATAACTAGCAATGATGCAAGAAAATTCTTTAACCATTGTGGATACAACCTATTGTAGGTAGATATTTTGATATAAAGTGTAGTTCAAATGAAGAAAAAAGAGATGAATGTATCCAGTTGAGCAAATAACTAATTATCAGTACATTGATGTTTCGAGAGCTTTACACCCAGATCCTCCCTTGCATACTTAAAAAGACGCTCCCGGAATCCATACTCCATACCCGTAAAATCCTCAAGCTGGTCATGGGTAAGGTGAACAAGGTCATCAAGATCAAATATACCCTTTGCATTGAGACTCGCCACATATTGGGCATAATTGGCATTTCACTTGCCTCGTTCCACATGAGCGTCAACTTTTGGAAGCCATTCATCCAAATCCACATTTTTTGAGACAGGAGCTTTCCAAAGGGGATGAGTCAGGAGCTGTGGGAGAGCTTTCAAGTTCTCAACTGTGTTTTGCTAATGAGGAAGAAGAGTGATGTGCAGGGGAACGGTCATGGCCATGAAGCATTCCTGCCACCAATGGTGTCATTGCACCCATCATCAGAACCATCTGTTGAATTGCATCTGAAGCAGGTACTACAGGATTTGCAGGAGTTGCAGGTGGAAGAGCCATAGTACGATGAGCCTCTGCCTTTTGATGCAATGACTTCTCACCAAGCTTAGTGAGTATTTCATCAGGAGTTTTATCAATTGTTGCGGAGTGGCGAGACTATAGTATGAAGGTAAGCATATGACTGAAAGATGAAAAAAAAAATTTATACCACAAGAGTTACCCATAAATTCATGTCAGCATCATCATAACGGCATCAGCAAAAATGGTCTGGGCCTTGGATAACCTGAGGACACCTAAGGACTACCTAGGTCTCCTAGGACACCCAGGACACCTAGGTCTCCCAGGCTTTCATAAGTCCACCCCCTTATTCCTGGGCTTTTTGAAGGAGTCCTGAGGGAGCCTGAGG
>ML770269.1:0-12034 GCA_009733575.1 Gymnopus androsaceus JB14
ATACCGCGCATAGGACTTAGATCGAGGCACATTCACAAAGTTAAGTATGGTACCATTGCGCGTACTGTTACTCTGCAACCTCTTGGGTAGAATAGGTCCTTGGTAGATTTTAACTATCAGCTCGGGCTCACTATAGTTCTCTTATTGACCGTGTTTTGTTACTAACAGAACCTAGGATTATTGGTTCTGCGCAGTTCTAGCCTTAGCCGAAAAATCGGTGTATCAGCGGGTGTTGTGCATCTCCCCAGTGAAGGCTGATGCTTGCGTCGACGATGATGACCCAGGCGCTACACGAGTCATTTCCTCCTTCTCCAGTTTCGGCGAGAAATCGAAGATGGGGGTGAAGCCTGCATCCTCGAGTGACTTTACAATTTCAACCGTGATGTCTGCTCGGCCATCCGTTCACTTCGCGAAAATCTCTTTTCCGCCCATGAGGGGTACCACGGCAGCGAAGCATCCAGGGTCCCTGCTCGCTGCATTCAAGATGTTGTCGGAGTGGCCTTGGCGCAGGAACGAGACACCAGGGGCTATCCTCTCGAACTGACCAATGTTCGGAGTGAAGCTTTTAAAAGTGAGAAGGTCAGGATGGATGTTCATAAGAGACTGGAACAGGATGGAGGTGTGGGTTCTCGTCTTGGCGAGCAGGCTTAGCACGAGCGAGTTCCATGTCCAATGATGGCTCTAGGACAACAGTGGGATCGGGATCGCTGGCATGCATCGATGGCTCAGACATGGTATCGTCAGTGTCAGTGAGGCATTGCTGAGGGAATTGAAGGGATTGTCCGTGGTCTGCGCAGCTTGTTCTTCGCTGGTTACGTGAAGTGAGAATAGTGGGTTATTTCCTGGTCGATGTGGAGGCTTAGGCTGTGTAAATTGCCTATTTCCGAGATCAAAGATGGGTACAATAAGACGACCAGCTTTGTCTTCCGAGGAGCTTTCAGAATTATCTCCGTCGGTAAGCGGGAGTACTGGCTTGGAGCTACCTCGAGTGGGGGACTGGTATCCGGTCCGGCGAGGCTGTTTGCAAAAGAGGGAGAGGTCGCGCTAGGAGACTTGTGGGAGGACTGCTCCGCACTGAGTTTTGGGTTTTTTAGTGGCTGTTCTGCGTTTTTAGTATCTGTGGACATTCTTTTGTTTTAATGAAGAATTAGATTGACATTTTTGCTTTACATACACTGCATACCGGAGGTTCTGTTGCCAGAACAAGCTTCGGAGCTGCTCAAACATTGTGGTTTGGGGAAGGATTACACACAACTGGCTAACCCTAACCTCTGCACTCAATGGCTGTGTTTATTCTCGCTGCAATCCAAGAAGGGAAAGTCGTGTTTTTATGCTCAGTTTAGGCTTGAAGCTCTGAGCACCAATATTGGAGTCGACACTACGTCTAACTTCTAGGCTAACACCACCTTTGATAGCATGAATGAAATTTTTTTCATCTATTTACTCCTGCAAGCAGTTGGGTACCATAATACCTGGTCCCAGCCCTACATCGGGCTCTTCCTGACACATTCAGGGTTTCTACGAGCTATAGCAGCGTAGTGGGAGCTCCTGGAGCTCTCTGTCGACTTATTTCATGCGACGGGGGATAACTAGGGCATGCCACCGTAACCGTCTGTGACGGTCGACGGGACGGTCGTATTGGGACCGTGCCCGTCCCGTCTTGGATTTTCTGGGACCGTAATTTGCCGTCCCGTTTTGCCCGTTACGGTCGTAATTACGGGTGTTAGAAAACATCAGTATGGAATAGGTTTTTTTGTAAAAATTATGCATGGACTTCCCACATGAAGGTCTATTGTACTATATCATGGCATAAAATAAGTTTTTTATTTACAAAAGGGCTTGCTCTTTATAGTTTGAATCTCCAGAGGCGTGTGAAAATATTCCGGGATCACCTCCTGAGTGTAAAATGAGTGTTTAATGACCATTTTAAGGTTTCTACAGCACGTTGAAAGGGTGTATGCACATCTAGTCAGCTTACAATACCCCCAAGTAAGTCATTGCATCAAATATTTGACCTTCAAAGACATTAAAGGCGTGGGAAACCGTATACCGTATACGGGACGGTTACGGGGGCTACCGTACCGTTTCTGAATATTTTGTTACGGTTACGCCCGTATTTTTGACGGCCGTGACCGTTTACGGGACGGTGACATGCCCTAGGGATAACGCTAAATAAGCGCTCGCGAGATGATGGGAGTGCAAGATCAACCCGGCCCCACAGAGAAGGTTCTTGCATCTGGGCGCAGGTGATAGGACCCTAAACGCTATGAGCGTCAGTAAGTGATACTAGGTGAATTAATCAACGCTTACCGTGTTTAGACCTGAAGAGGTACCAACAAGGTCCCAACGATTAAATACAAAGAATGGACAAGGAGGTGGTAGCCTGCATTCACGGACTAAATCTACGTTTTGAGGCTTCACTTTACCGAATTCTCCTTAGATCAAAGATTATATGAAAAAAATCTGAACAAATCAAGGCTCAAACAACGAGAGGCGTAAATTATTATGGATAAGAGAATAACCGAGAGGCGAGAAGAGGAGATGATGGACGGAGAAGAAAACGAACGAGACCTAAAGTGGGCGCCAGGCCTTTTTCGGAACGGATACCCGTCATACTTTTTTTGAACGAGCGCTTACATCGCTCTCTTTTGTCGCGGCAAACCAAACCATGTCCGACTCTGATTCCGATTCTTCTTCCTCGAGCTCTAGTTCTCTCCCATCTAAACTTGCCGCGATAAAATCAAAAAGCACCAGCTCGGAAACGAAGTCGAACGCGCAGGATGACCCAACGTGGGCCTACGCGCCTCCAGAAGGAATGTCTCTCATTTCAGACAGTGACATTGAGGATAACGGAGAAGAATGGGACTGGGATTCATTTCAGAAGGATAACGAGCTTGAGCTATTGGTTATTAGGGTACCTAGTGGGGTATGCTCAATTTGAATTCTTTTCTTTAGTTTTTACTTGACTAACGCGATACGATATGGCTTGCAGGTCAAACCAAAACACTTGGAAAACCTTACGATTGATCTATCCAATTCCTCTTCCTCAAAAAACCAAAAAGTGGGCGTATTAAATCGAAAACATGAGAGCTACGACGTTTGGAATCTCGGAGGGGCGTCGTCCTCCAGTTCTAATGTCGGCGGAGTAGAAGTTGGGCGAATGGACGACGAAGCTAGTAGTATCGGAGGAGAAGAAATGAAAGGCCTAACATGTTTGTTACCAAGGAAGAAGAAGAATTCGAAACGAGGAGAGTTTTATATTGGTGCGTTTCTTCTCATATCTAAACTACACCAAAATACGCGATAATTACTTACCCTTGCATATCTTCATTTCTTCCTTGCGTTCCCTATCTTATGATAGCTCCAAGGCCTATATCCCGCCATATCATCGTCACCGCACAACCTCCAAAACCATCGACCGAAAAAGATTCACCGGAAACTTCTTCGATACCAACGCAGAATCCGCCGCGCTTTGCATATCCACCGGAGCTCCTTTCACATAGATTTATTGCTTTTGGGTCGACTAATGCAGCGGTCGCCGCCACCGATAACGACGAAATGGACTTGGATGTGGATCCGCCGACGAAGAAAAAGGAGGGAAAAGAATTGAAGGAAACGTCGACAAAAACTCCATCGAAATCCAAAGAGTCGAAGGAGACGAAAAAGAGGAAGAAGAATGCTGATACGGAAGAGTCGGAAATGCCTAGCCAGAAAAAACAGAAAAAGTCGAAATCGAAAAAGTAGCCTAGTAGACCACTGCCGACTGGGCATATCCGGATATAGAAAGTCAAAATGGGTACATATATTCTGCAATTCATTTTTTTGTCGAATACGTCCATACTGTACCGTACGTTACTGCAATTGTACATACTCTACATCTTTCTTTTATCGGTAGTGGATGTTCTCGAATGTATTGAATAAGCGTCGAGATGGCTACAGCTTATTATGAAGCGAGAGAACAACGAAAGATAATGCTAACTATCGAGTACCTTCCTCGACGGGGGAAAAAAACCCCCCGAAAAATAACTTACAAGTACCATTTTCGCTCACAGCGCCAGCCAAGCTTCAATCGAAAAACTCGCGAGTTGAAGACCAACGTGAGGAAGACGGATTCAACAGAAAGCAAAAAGTAGTATGGAAGTTCCTGATGGATTCATGAGAACATTTGATTTCTACAGTCAGAAATAGGAAATTCTAGTGGCGTTATGATTTGGCAAATACCTAGCTCAGAGCCTCAGATCCTAACATTATGCATTATGAATCCAGAAAATTTCGAGTTTAGAGGGTTGTATTACGGTATTACTGAACGCTCAGTCGTACTAGTACCTGCTGATAAAAAAAATACATAAATCTCTCACCAATTCACACCGATGCCAATCAGAAATATGCTCTTGACATGTGATGATGTTTCTATCACGCAACAATCTCGGCATCAAAATTTGTATATAAAGATTGCAGTTTTCCGCCCAATGCTCCTGGGTCCTTACCATCATGATGGCTGATTCATTGGCATCGAGGGAGAGGTATGCAAAATCCAGTCAGGTGTCACTTTAGAAACTTAGGGACTGTTTGCAGAAATAAGGCCCAACACATTTATGACAATAAGTGAGTCATGAATACAATAGAATTGCCGCTTGCTGGTTCGGAAGCTCAACCTGGGATATAAAGTATGTTCCCAAATGCTTCTCATTTTGAGATAAATGGTGGCCAGTTTATTGTCATGGGTAAGTTCAACAAAGTCCTTTTTGATGTTTGGTTTGAAAATGAAATCTAGCAAATGATGAAGAAGAGAAAATTAGAAATTGGCTCAATGCTCCAAACTGCTTTGTCAATCACACTTCAGCTCTTAACAAGAGAACAACAGGGACCGGTAAATGGATTCTGAAACATGGGAGGTATATCCAGTGGAAAGAGGATCATAATGTGCTATGGATTCAAGGAAAAGGCAGGCATTATGATCTTCTGTTTGAAGTTGCACATTATTAATTTTATTTACAGCTGGATCAGGAAAAACTGTGCTATTGTGGGTGCAACTATATATATGAGCTGAGAGGCACATTAATATCAACTGTTTTTACCAGGACAACAATCATTGAAGATCTTTCTACAACAGCGACACATACAGTGTTCTTTCACTATTTTGATTCTCGTGATAACTCTGGTGCTAAAACATCATATCAGGGGTTTCTATCATTTCTTTTGCAACAGATGAGTTTCCGCCACCACCACATTCATGAGGCATTAAAAGCTTTGTATGAGAACTGCCACAGAGGTCTTGCTCCACCTACCATTGTGGAGCTGGAAAATACTCTGAACAACACTATTGCAGAGAGAACTAAATGTTATATTGCCCTTGATGCATTGGATGAGTGTGACCAAGCAACACAGATACAGGTCCTAAAATGGGTAGCAACCTTTTCTGAAGGACAATGTCTTGTGATTACAAGCCGAAACTTGCCAGAGGGAAAAGTAGCTGGTGTTGCTAAAATGATTGCACTTGATAATTCCAACGTTTATAGTGACATTTCCACATTTCTGGATTTCAAACTTCAGTATCTGGGACTTGATCGGGACTTTCATGAAGAAGTCGAGAAAATATTACTGGAACAGTCACAGGGACAGTAAGTGGAATTTGCATTTTGTTTTAGTCTTACTCATAATTTTCAGGTTTCGTTGGGTTGACTGTCAGTTGAGGACATTGCAAGAATGCACTACTGCCAGGGCAATTCGACAAGCATTGAGAAACTTGCCACATGACTTGGAAGCAACCTATGCCCAAGCTGTTGAAAAATCCTTAAGAAGACCACATGGGAAAGATGCTCAACAACTTCTCTTATGGCTCACATATTCCTTTAAGCCTTTGGAATACATGCAGGTTAAGGAAATCCTGGCTGTAGACCTTGAAAATCAAACAGTGGAGGAGGGTAATGGGCTAGACCTCAAAATTGAGCTGATTGTTGATTCCAATCTTGTAACTGTTGCAAGTAACAAATCCATCCAACTAGCACATAGTTCAGTGAAAGAGTTTCTCATTAGCTTTTCCAATCAGTCTCATACAGGAGAGTTGTTTGAGATCAATGATCAATTAGCATACAATAGTATTGCACAAACGTGTATTTTATACTTGCTACATTATTTGCACACTTCACCCTTCTACTTGCACCTGGAGAAATATGCTTCAATGTATTGGCTATCCCATGTACAAGAAGTAGAGGAACAAAGTTTGGGAGAAAATTTGCGCTATTCAGCACATAGACTACTAAGTCAAAGACTACACTTTAAGGAATGGGCAATGAAGTATGAATATCACATGCATTGGTACAGTTTGTCCATTGGTGCACCAATATACTATGCAGCCATTTCAAAGTGTGGGCCTATCATTCAAGATCTTCTCAATGATAGGGTTGATGTGAATGCACAAGGTGGATACTACGGCAATGCACTCCAGGCAGCTGCATATGTAGGGAATGAAGTTATTGCTAAGTTGCTTCTAGACAATGGAGCCAAGGTGAATGCAAAGGGGGGAGTATTTGGAAATGCCCTCCAAGCTGCTATTTACAAAGGGCATCCAGTGACTGTCAAGCTTCTGTTGGATAGGGGTGCCAAGGTGAATGCACAGGGGAGAGAATATGGAAATGCCCTCCAAGCAGCTGCAGACAATGGAAATGAAGTGATTGTCAAGCTTCTGCTGGATAAGGGTGCCAATGTGAATGCACAGAGCAGAGAATATGGAAATGCCCTCCAAGCAGCTGCATACAAAGGGCATATAGTGATTGTCAAGCTTCTGCTGGATAAGGGTGCCAATGTGAATGCACAGAGCAGAGAATATGGAAATGCCCTCCAAGCAGCTGCATACAGTGGGTGCGAAGAGATTGTCAAGCTTCTGCTGGATAAGGGTGCCAAGGTGAATGCACAGAACAGAGAATATGGAAATGCCCTCCAAGTAGCTGCATATGAAGGACATACAGTGATTGTCAAGCTTCTGTTGGATAAGGGTGCCAAGGTGAATGCACAGTGTGGAGAATATGTAGATATAGATTTGATTCTAGCAGCTGTATACAAAAATGCCCTTCAAGCAGCTGCATACAGAGGGCATGAAGTGATTGTCCAGCTTTTGCTGAAAAAGGGTGCTGATGTGAATGCACAAGGGGGACAATGCGGCAATGCTCTCCAAGCAGCTGCAAGGAGTAGGTGTGAAGAGATTGTCAAGCTTCTGCTGGATAAGGGTGCTAATGTGAATGCGCAGGGTGGAGAATATGGAAATGCCCTTGAAGCAGCTGCATACAGTGGGTGTGAAGAGATTTTCAAGCTTCTGCTGGATAAGGGTGCCAATGTGAATGCGCAGGGTGGAGAATATGGAAATGCCCTCCAAGCAGCTGCATACAGTGGGCATGAAGTGATTGTCAAGCTTCTGCTGGATAAGAGTGCTAATGTGAATGCACAGGGTGGAAAGTATGGAAATGCCCTCCAAGCAGCTGCATACAAAGGGCATCCAGTGATTGTTAAGCTTCTGCTGGATAAGGGTGTTGATGTTAACAAACAAGGGGAAACATGTGGGAATGCTCTCACAGCAGCTGCAAATTTTGGCTATGAAGTAATTGCTAGGTTGCTTCTAGACAATGGAGCTGATGTAAATGCTCAGGGGGGAAGATATGGGAATGCCCTACAAACAATTGTGGCTAGATCAGAGACATTCCACTCAGCATTGATACCTACACACACTCAGAGGAATGCAGATGCATCTTTGGGCTTTTTCAAACTTTTGCTGGATAAAGGAGCTGATGTAAATGCACAAGGTGGATACTATGGCAATGCACTCCAGGCAGCTGCATATGTAGGGAATGAAGTTATTGCTAAGTTGCTTCTAGACAATGGAGCTGAGGTGAATGCACAGGGGGGAGAATATGGAAATGCCCTCCAAGCAGCTGCACACAATGGGCATGAAGTAATTTTCATGCTTCTGCTGGGTAAGGGTGCTGATGTGAGTGCACAGGGAGGAAGATATGGGGATGCCCTACAGGCAGCTGCATGTGGGTGTAGTGAAAAAATTGCCAAGTTGCTTCTAGACAATGGAGCCAATGTGAATGCACAGGGGAAAGAATATGGAAATGCCCTCCAAGCAGCTGCATACCTTGGGCATGAAGTAATTGTCAAGCTTCTGCTGGATAAGGGTGCTGATGTGAATGCACAAGGGGGAAAATATGGAAATGCTCTTCAAGCAGCTATATCCAGTAAGAACCAAGTAATTGTCAATCTTTTGCTGGATAAGGGAGCAGATATCAATGTGGCACAGGAATCAGATTCAGAATCTTTAAGTTTGTCATGGGCAACAGCATCTGAATATGAATATTAAATCTGTCCTCTCCATGTTAAGAAATCACTTATGTGTACACAATTTCTTTCTCTTTCAATTATTCCAATTAAATTCTTTGTGAACCTGTAGTTAGTAGTCAGCTTTAGTTAGGGCATGCCACCATCTGGTAAATGATTACAGCTGTTGAAAATACAGTCATAAAAACTATTTGTTGGGATATCAAAGGTATATTTTTGTCATCTATCTATTGAACAGTTTTTCATAGTCTCTGTTAAGGATATGTGCACTTTACCTCTCTGCAACAATATAATTGCTCTGTACTATCACCTCATGCATGACATCATACTTGTTAGGAAATAGGTTTGTCCGGCTGCTCCGCCGCAACTTTACTCCCTGTTTCACCTTTTACTTACATAGGCACTTATATACAGTGCCATATGTAGTCCAGGGTCCATCCCTCACTTTACTTAATAGATTATGAGACTGGCTGCTCCCTGAGCCTATCATCTCATTGTCCCACTTTAACTTCATCTTATCTTGTTGCCTGTTATCACTGTGTTTCTACATGGCTGTTGTCTCCAAACCATCACCAGGTCTCTACATGGTCATCTCTTGGCAGCAGCTCACATACCTTCAGCAATAATCTTGTGTTGCACAGTGTAAACCATTCCATAATGCACAGGGTTCTCCTGAGTATCCAGACTGACAAAGGCAAAGCAAGGTTTTACCCAGGAACACTTGAAAAATGTAGCTTCCTTTCCTTTCACCTTGCCTTCTTCCTTTCCACCATACAACTGAAAGTGGACTGCCATGCCCAGAGCAATGTTTGAATAGGGAAAGGCAGTCATAAAGTTAACCATCGGGGGCTCTGAGGCTGTCATCACTGAGGGTTGCAGTGATAACCATTTGTTGACCATTTGTTGACCATCATCTGTGCTGGCGTATCTGTCTCCTGATTGAACCCTAACATCCCAGTAGTAAATTTCTCCTGTGCAAAGAAAGAAACTGATAAACAATGAGACCGAGATTGAGGAATAATAAAATTCTATTTCTCATACTTACCTGAAGCAAACGGATCATTTTTCACTACCTGATGGACCTTAGCTCCTCAAAAATCGCTTACCATCCCATAATGCTTGCCCAACCAATCCATCCCAACAAATCCAAGACATGGTTTGTAGCCATATGTTGACTTCTTTGGACTAGTGTTGATGAAGGCAGCTAGCTTGCTTTGTTGCTTTGGAGATAGTGGGTGGATGGAATGAGCTTCATGATGGTCAGATGAAGATCTTCATGATAAAAAGGCGCCCGTCTCTTTGACTACATCTTGTAAAGATCACTAGGGTTCAAGTGTAAATGGAGCATAAACACTTATGCGCCACCTATCATTGTTCGTGTTCGTGTACACTTAGTAAATAAGTTTTACGCGTTGCAGTCGGCTCGCCTAGCTCAATCGGATAGAGCGTAAGACTTTTACGGCGGTGTAACTGTTCTGAAGGCTGCGAGTTCGACCCTCGCAGAGGGCTATTCTGAACGATCTGGATGTTGTTTTTATTGTGTCTCACGGAGTTTATTTTTGACGCGGACCATACAAAACTCGAAGATCGTGCTCAAGGCGAGAATTTTCATTCCTCAAACCAACCAAGGATGCTAAAGTATAAATAAAGACACACATTACGCGTCTAGACTTCAACCACCACGTAATCTGCAAGATGAATTATCTAGCAGGCATTCATCTCTCTCATAACCAAGGCATCGAAGCTATAGTTGCAGGATCTACTATTATAACGATAGCTAGCCTCGGTGAGCTCCCTTTATTCCGTTTTTTTGCTGAATAATTCACCCATTTTTTAGCCAGAAAACAACGCAAATGGTTCTCCAAATCTGAAAACGAAGGCGGAAAGATTACGACTGGACCTACGACACTGATAGGCCGATTGATTACTCCCATACACGTATGCGCGATTATGGCAGTCCCAGTATCGTATCTGGTTGCCGTCTTCTCGAATCAGATGGAACAGCCAGAATGGTACGCTCAGACCTCGATAGACAATGTTTTGGACATGAACGTTGGGATTGGACCTTTGGCTTGGATTCGTACGGCTGCCGCTGTAGGCACCTTGGGAACAATTTGGTGCCATGAGATTATTTTGAGAGAGTTGGGAAAGCAGTTTCATTATATCGGGGTATGTTCTGCATGTATCATGTCCACCGAGAACTGACTTTTATCCTTGTGTGTAAAGGTTAGGGAAAAGGCAAATGTCGTGTCTACGGGTCCCTACGCGGTCGTTCGTCACCCAATGTACACCACTTTTCTAGGCCAACTTGCTCTTCTATCAGTTGCGTATTGGTCTTGGATTCCTCTTGTCAGTCTTGGAATTTGCGCTGGTGCATTCGCTTATAAGATGCCTATTGAGGTAAGCCGAACTTTTGACCTGCGTTAGTGTTCTGGCTGACTTGTGTTAAAGGAAGAGTTGATTGAACAGGATCCTACTATAGGCCCTGCGTATCTCGATTACAAGAAGAAAGTGACCTGCAAGATTATTCCATATATTTGGTGAATACATAGTCGGCGTGCGCGCGTGATAGATATCCGTTTTGCTTCCGAGAATCCTACTATCCTTTCGCGATTACAAGAAGACAGTGACTTGTCGATATCAATTTCCGTCCCGCTCCCGATGAGCGCTATACTTATAAGATTCGCATAGCTTCAAGACTCTAACCACTATCAATATCCGAATCCCATTTCTTACAGATGGACTATCTTGCTGGAATCCACATTTCTCCTTCGCAGCGCGTAGAAACCTTGGTCGCTGCAACCACCGTAGCAACGTTTCTGTCTATCGGTATGTACTTATTGGCATTAGTCCGGATCCATACTCACTTATTCTCCTTTCGTCTATATATCTAGTCTCTCAGCAACGCAAATGGTTGGTCAAAGCCGACAAGGAAGGAGGAAAATCACCGCTTTGCCAACATCCTTTCTCGGACGAATCGTTACGCCTATCCATGCCATCGCAACTATTGCTCTGCCCCTCCCGTATCTCGCAGCTGTACTATCCAATGGAATGCGTCAACCAGAGTGGTATCAACGTGCTAGCCTCGACGATCTGGTTACGATGGATATAGAAGCGAAACTGTGGACGAGGGTAGTGGCGTCGTTGTGTCTGTTGAGTACTATCTGGATACATCAAGCGATCGTGGATGTGTTGGGGAAGCAGTTGCATTATATCGGGGTAGGTTATGTTTTTGTGCTTGTATTCCTTTCCAATTAACGATTCGTTGAATTAGCCCAGGGAGAACGGTGAAGTCGTGTCTACAGGCCTCTACTCTATCGTCAGGTAAGACATTATTCTCATGTTTAAAGCGATAATAATGATACCTTTCTTCTTCTGGTCTTTCTTTCTAGACATCCCATCTACTCCATGGCTCTCTTTCAAGCTTTGTTCTTGGCCATCGCCTATTGGTCTTGGACGCCACTGGTTGGCTTGGTAGTCTTTGTGGCCTCGTTTGGATACAAGATTTTTGTCGAAGTACGTAGCATTGTTGGCTTTTCATGTGCCTATCAAGCTTATATCTTTGCAGGAGGAGCTAATGGAAGAACACCCTCGCATGGGTCGATCCTACCTTGAATACAAGAAGAAAGTCCCTTACCGGCTTATTCCATACATTTGGTGATTGTCTTGGTTAATATTATCATTTGGTGAAACGCTGGACGAG
>ML770270.1:0-12002 GCA_009733575.1 Gymnopus androsaceus JB14
TTTACTAGTGCATGACATATACATCCATAATCCATATCAAGGGTGCCAGAGGTCCTAGCCGTATGGATTCCAGGCAGGGCGTATGGATTCCAGGGCCCTGGATTTCCTGTGGATTTTGATCATATTAGTTACTGGATTGTTACACTTTGGACTATCTAACTAGTTACTTTTCCTGGTAGACCAGAATGGGTCCAAAGATCAAGACGGAAAATTGACGGATTGGTCCAAAGATCAAGACAGACAATGGATGGATTGGTCCAAAGATCAAGACAGACAATGGACGGATTAGTCCAAAGGTCAACATCAGAAAAAACTGTTTTGGGCCCAGGAGGATCTAAGGTCACCTAGTCCTCTTAGGCAACCTGAGGCATCCTAGTTGGCCCAGGAAAAAGGGCAAAACTTTGGGCACCTCAGGTATCCTAGTCATCCTAGGTGTCCTGGGATGTCCTGGGGCATCCTGGGGCATCCTGGGCCATCCTGAGGCATCCTGGGATAGAACTCTTATCCTAGGATGCCCCAGGATGCCCCAGGACACCCTCAGGCTGCCCCAGAACATCCCAGGACACCTAGGATGACTAGGATACCTGAGGTGTCCAAAGTTATACCCTTTTTCCTGGCCAACTAGGATGCCTCAGGTTGCTTAAGAGGACTAGGTGACCTTAAATCCTCCTGGGCCCAAAACAGTTTTTGCTGATGAAGACAGACCACTGCGGAGTGGATGGATTGGTCCAACGATCAAGATGGACCACTGCACAGTGGACGGATTGGTCCAAAGATCAAGACGGGATGGACCATCATGGGGTGGATGGATTAGTCCAAAGATCAAGACAGACGACCGTGGGGAGGACAGATTGGTCCAAAGATCAAGACAGACAATGGATGGATTGGTCCAAAGATCAAGACAGACAATGGATGGATTGGTCCAAAGATCAAGACACACAATGGATGGATTGGTCCAAAGATCAAGACGGACAATGGACGGATCTGTCCAAAGATCAAGACAAACAATGGTTGGATCTGTCCAAAGATCAAGACGGACAATGGACAGATTGGTCCAAAGATCAAGATGGACAGTGGATGGATTGGTCCAAAGATCAAGACGGACAATGGACGGATTGGTAATGAACGGATTGGTCCACAATGGATGGATTGGTTCAAAGATTGAGATGGACAATGGATGGATCTGTCCAAAGATCAAGACGGACAATGGACGGATTGGCCCAAAGGTCAAGACAGACCACTGCGGAGTGGATGGATTGGTCCAAAGATCAAGACGGACAATGGACAGATTGGTCCAAAGATCAAGATGGACAGTGGACGGATTGGTCCAAAGATCAAGATGGACAGTGGACGGATTGGTCCAAAGATCAAGACGGACAATGGACCACATCCAAAGATCAAGATGGACAATGGATGGATTGGTCCAAAGATCAAGACGGACAATGGATGGATCTGTCCAAAGATCAAGATGGACAATGGAGGGATCTGTCTGATCTTTGGACCAATCTGTCTACCTCATCATGTCCGTCTTCATCTTTGGACCAATCCGTCCACCCCATGATGGTCGTCTTGATCTTTGGACCAATCCATCTACCTCATGATGGTCTGTCTTGATCTTTGGAGTCTGGACCAATCTGTCCACCCCGCAGTTGTCCGTCTTGATCTTTGGACCAACTTGTCCACTCTGCAGTGGTCCGTTTGGACCAATCCGTCCACCCCACGGTGGTCTGTCTTGATCTTTGGACCAATCTGTCCATTGTCCATCTTGATACTTGGACCAATCTGTCCACCCCACGGTCATCCGTCTTGATCTTTGGACCAATCCATCCACCCCATGATGGTCCGTCTTGATCTTTGGACCAATCTGTCTACCTCATGATGGTCCATCTTGATCTTTGGACCAATCCGTCCACCCCATGATGGTCTGTCTTGATCTTTGGACCAATCTGTCCACCCTGCAGTTGTCCATCTTGATCTTTGGACCAACTTGTCCACTCCGCAGTGGTCTGTTTGGACCAATCCATCCACCCCATGGCGGTCCGTTATTGTAGTTGTACTGTTCTGATAGTAGCCAGAAGCTAGAATCTGAATCAGCACTGTTTTGTGCGAGGTTCTTTAGTGAGTTGTCAAGGATTCCTCCTTTGAATTAAGCCAAACTTGTTAAGTTGAAGTGAGACTTTGATTTCACAAAGTAGAACTTGTTAAAAGAAAGGGGGCTTTGCTTTTCAGCAAACAACAAGTTCTAGGAAATGCTTTACAGCAGGACAACAGGGGTTTTATGGCCAAGTGCCAATATAGGAGAACAATAGGACCAAGTGTCCAAAACAATAGGCCAAGTGCCTTTCAAAACAATGGGACCAAGTGTCCAAAACAATAAGACCAAGTGTCTTTTCAACCAAACAATGTTCACACTATAATTAGTGGGCCAACTTTTTATTGGAGAATTAAAGACCTGAGAGCGACAAACTATCAATTCAAAGTAACTTTCTTCACAAACAGCTACCAGTTGAATTACTGCTGTTGCTTCACTGAAAGAACCCTGCAATTGGTTTTCACAATTGGTACAGAAACCTCTGAGATTGTAGTTTGTGGGGAATACTAATCTGGGGAAAACACAACACACTGTGCTCCCTTATATACCTACTGGGGCCTTTTCTATAAATAGTAACTATGTACAGTAATATGGATCAATAAGCGAGATATGAGATGAGTAAGATGCAAAAATAGTGTTTGTAATATAGGGTATATCAGTCATCCAAAGGATCACTAAGCCTTTCATGTTTACTCAGCTTAAGGGCATTACTAATGTGTATCTGTAAGCACCTTTTGCTGTATCAATAAGCCAACTTGTTTTGTATGAATCAGCATGCATATATGCTTACTGATCCATATCTTTATAACCACCAATTTAGATCCAGACTATAATCTAGCTTTAAGCCTAGTATATCTCATGGACTACACCTCCACTTGTGAACATATAAAGTTCCCTTGAATATGCAATAGCAAAGTCTAGCCTCATCTTGAGTGATCTATAGCAAATTCTAGAATCACCCTCATAGGACTTTTAATGAAGTGCAGTGTGCGATATATGCATGTATACCATACACAATGCTACTCCAGTGGGTACAATAGACTGCAACATGCTTTGGCTAACAGTTTGGGACTCACTATAGCCCTTAGTGTCCAAAGTACAAAGTAGATATGCTTGAAATAGCAAGATCTAGATTATACAGGCCTGGCCATAAAACTGGCATAATACCGTCTCAATCTTTGGACCAATCCGTCCACCCCACGGCGGTCCGTCTCAATCTTTGGACCAATCCATCCACCCCACAGCAGTCCATCTCAATCTTTGGACCAATCCGTCCACCCCACGGCAGTCCATCTCAATCTTTGGACCAATCTGTCCACCCCGCGGTGGTCCATCTCAGTCTTTGGACCAATCTGTCTACCGCAATAGTCCATTATGACTCTTGGACAGATTGGAGTGCAACAGTGTGACTGCAAATTTTCATAAGCTTTCCATCTGGTATATTTGTCTTATTGTGACCATTCCAACTCATACAATTTCCATATGTTTTGTACTCGTCAAATTTCTTACTATCATTGTCTTTTTGATTCCAGACTTTCATAAGTTTTTGATATCCTGGTTACTTTATGGTAAAATTTTGTTTTCCCCATTTTCATAAGTTTTTTACAAAAATCTCATCTGATTTCCATAAGTTTAGTATCTGCTATCAACAAGGTTTTCACAAGTTTCTGGACTTATTGTTTACTCACCAAACACTTATGGTCTCTTAATTTTCCTTAGTTTTCCCTAAAATTTCCATCATATTTTGATATGATTTCAATATGATTTCCCTAAGTTCACCTGGACTTATTGAAAGCTTTGTGTGACATTTGGTCACATTTGATTTCCATAAATCATTGCATAAGTTTCCCAACTTCGGAAAATCTTATCTACCTGGTCTAATTCATAAGTTCATTGATAAGATTTTGCTAAGTCCGGAAACTTCCGAATTCGGCATATCTTGGCTGTTTTTCATAAGTTTTCCACTTGTCATGCAAACTTATGGGTTCCTGCATGCAGTGCCCTTCTGTAAATTACCAACCCCATTCTTGATAAACATTTCTCCCCTTGCACATCCTACAGCACCCACACTAGTGTATTGCAAGCCATGAGAGAACTTCGTAAGCGCTTTTGCGATTGCTGCAAAGCCTACACAAGTACTTATCTGTAAAAGGTTATATTCAGTACTACATTGCACCAGATTATGCAGGAAAACATACATCTTCTTCATGTGCTCACGATAGCACATATTTTTCATACGGAACACACTTTACAAAATAGCCCAGCTCATTGCACAAGCCAGGGTCCCGCGAATGCGACGAGACCAGTTGCTCTTTCAAACAAAAATTTGCATCCATGGCCAGCCGCAAGAAATACAGCCAGCTCTTCTCAGAATCCTGCTGCCAGTTCTCTGGAAGGTTGATTCCTGGGTGCAGACAAGATGGGCAAGGAATCGTAAGATCTCCTTCCTGCGTTCCCGCCACCCCACTCGGATTGTGTCCTCGCCCACATTGTTTCAGCAGCTTTAGGTGTTGCCATTGCAACTGCATGCAAATTAGCATGCGATACCTCCATGCAACGTCTTTCAAGCCAGTGGCGTCCAAAGCATGTACCAATGCCCTACAGATGTCGTATGCAGAACACTTGGTGGTGAGAACCAGGTGATGAAGTTGTTCGAGGTAACCAAAAGTTGCTACAGTAGTTATTCAACCATGAACAGTCATTGCTGGGTAAAGCCCGCGTTGTAAGAGTTGGAGTTGCTGAGGGATCCACTCGTGACAACCACAGAACCTCAAATCAACTTCGTGGACTCCATTCCAATGGAGGACCCTAAAGTTCTTGTGACAGGAGAAGGACAGGGAGTCGTAAGATGCTGTAATTGAATGGATAGGCCTAGCCTCTTGAGAGTGGTATGCTGGAACAAGCCCTTGCACCATTCCTAAAAATCAAGTTGGTAATCTGGTGTCAAATTCAAAAACCAAATTTACCTCAATAACATGTAACGGTTGGAGATGGTGGCGTTGAACACAACAGTCTCGACAGAATAGCGCTCCCCCAAAGCACTCAAGACACCGGTAAACACCAGGTGTCTCCAGTCCCCGCAAGTGGCAATTGCAACAAGCTGGCTGCTCACACCAGTTGCCTCTACCATCATAACAGATAAGTTCCTCTAAGAAGGCCTGTTGCTTGTTATTGCACCAGTGTTGGTGTGGTCAGAGCTGTGTGAGATTGGATGTGTGAGATTGGATGTGCGAGATTAAAGCTGTAGACTTAGAGACAATAAATTTGGGAGACTCACTGCATGCAAAGTCTTTCTTCTTTTACCTGTCTTAGCGAGCACCACTGGAGTTTTGATTGCGGGAGGTTTGTAATACACTCCATCGCTGTTCATGGCCGCGTCGCAAAGTTCTGAGGTTAGATCAAGACCATAGTCTTTTGGATCTTCTGGAAGCCAAGCATCCCGTGAACTCCAGTTTGTTTTGTGTTTCTCAGGAGATACAGGTACGGTATAACTTTGGCCACCTGGTCTGACTTGCACTTTGCATGCAGTGATTGCGTAAAAGTCTTCATCGTCACCTAGAGGCAGTGTCTCATGTCTAGTGTCAACGCGAGCTCTTTTATGCGGGTTCCTAGACATGGAGCAGGATAGAAGCGTGACAACAAGACTAAGAGTTGATTAAAAGCGCAAAAACGAGATTTTCATTGGAGACTGTGGAATGAGCAGGGATGGCGTAGGAACACAGGTGCAAACACGCCCGAGATTGATAATCTGCTTTAGATAATGATCTGATCAGTCACGTTCCAATTGTTGAATCTTACCTTTACCTTTTACCTTTGCCTTTTACCTTTGCCTTTACCTTCAGCTCTCAACCATCTCAACCAAGGGCAAGAACGCAACTGTAAGTCATACTCCATCATTAAATTTAAACTCATACACATTCACTGTTTTTTTTAGAATTATTGGAACTATTATGTACATCTTTTTTCAATTGAATGTCAGAATGTCAGCACTAACCCTAGCCTTTCTCCTCAATGAAGTGCTATGTAAGCGTTTTTTTCTCAATTGAATGTCAGGGATAATTGCTAACTGTATCTTTGAATTGCAGCTGTGTAGCTCAATGAGCATTCTTGGTAGGTTCATGGATCTGTTGCTCAATTCTGTGCTCAACTTATTGCGCTGAGCCAGGGGTTAACAGCATCAGGCGCCATATTTTCCATGTCCACCCAAAAGAGCTAAAAAACCATGACCAGGTCGATAGGGAGGTCTGGGAAAGGTAAGCAATGCCAGCCCGGTGCCTTCCGACTCATTTACAACTTCCTCCAGTATCATCCATCAATTCAACAAGGCCACTATCAGCCATCGATTCAAGATGGCCCCCCACTATCGCGGTTTCCCGTATGACACCTACTATCGCAGCAACATCTTGTATGATGTCTTCCCTCGATTGCCAATCACTCAAAAAGATCGTAGTAGCCATCTCTACCGACAGCTTTGGAATCATTTGTGGAATCTGTACATATCCTTCTACCCTATGACCGATTACAACTCAAGTTCTTTAGGATCTTCAAACATTGTGTTCTGGCTTACGCTGCTCAACTGCGTTGGTCTCCACCCCTTTATTACGTCGTCTCCACTCAGTATGCTCAAATGAGATTCAGTGTGATGCTCAGATGTCTCACTGTTGAACGTATTTGGACAACCTATTCTGTTGACAGGTACTCTAGCCCCTGCTCTCTGTTTCCAAGCTCCAGCCCTAGCTGCTAGAATCATGTATCAAACAAGGTACATCATGTATTTTTTGATGATGTAATCAGGGAAATGTTTGCGAGCGTGTGCAAAGGCAGGGTTGCGCATGAGGGCGGGAGGTAACAATGAGCGCGTGGGGAGTGAGTATGGTGGATGGTGAGGTGACCCCTATGCCCCTGCCTAGGTATTTGAGCCCACCCCGCACCATACACTAGTTTGTAGGGGGAAGGGAGGTCCTGCTTGCTGATGTATCATCAAAAATACATGATGTACCTTGTTTGATACATGATTCTAGCAGCTAGGGCTGTACCATTGTCAAAGAATAACTTTGTCTGAATGTGCTGGGGCATCTTCAATAAGCGAAGGAGGGAAAACAGAGCAGAGAGAATATTTATTGAGGGAAAGCAACGCGTGTGAGAAGATTTCTGGAGGGAATTTGCTATCAATTTTTGGGGGGTTCAGGGCAATCGTAAATTGATTGGAGATTCAAGGAAAAACGTAGGCCAAAAGCCCTGTGGTGATACAACAATCGGAGGGCAATTTTACTATGGGTCAATTGCCTGATATGGAAAACGAACCACAGGTGATAAAAGAGCCAGAGGAAAAACCAGAGGTCGACCTCAAATGGGGAAACCTGCTTTCTCAGGCCTTTGTGAGGCTTGGCTCAAGGAGAAACTCACCAAATACATGCTTGTCAAACCTGTGGATTGCAATGCTTTTGTGGCCGACACAATACGCTGTTTCTTGAAGAGATTCCCTGTCTCTTTGGGAGACAATGAGCCAACAGAGGAGTCGCTGAACAGCGTAGACAACTCTGTCACTGAGAGAGAGGACCCAGCTCCCGTGCCGGGATTGGAGCACTACGAGAAAGAAATGGAAGCGTGAATGATGCGTGTGGCGCAGGAGAAAAAGGTTGCAGATGTTAGTTATCTTATCTAAATTGATAAGAACCATGACTCATCTAGTTTAAGCAAATCACACACTGGCTTCCTTACCATTTGTCCAAAACATCGAAATCCAAGGCGCCTCGTAAAGATGAATGCAACTCTTATTCGGAAGCAATGCGTACTCGCATAATGGGCCTCCCTCTCACCAAACCTCAAAAACTTCCTGCTCACCTCGTCTGGGCTCACGCAAACAAGGATCTCATTGACGCTTTGCGAGCAGACTCCAAGTCAGCTCCAGAACAACCAGCTGGTCAATCACAATCGGCCAATACTGCAGCGTCCAATTACCAGGCAGCGGTGAAGGCTGGCTTCAACGCTTTAACGGAAGAGGAGAAGGCGGAATGGGAAGAGAGGGCTGAGGAAGACGCGAAACTTGCACATTCGGACTGGAAGAAAAGCTCTGAGGATGAGGCAGATACATCCCCAGAGGCTTGCCAAAATTAAGTTTGAGCTTTATTCCTCAAATGCCGTTTCGTTGATTTTTGCCTTGCCAGATGCATCAATGCTTTACCCGGATTTACTGTATTCAACCTATTCTCAATATCATTTTCGAGCATACTGGACTCACTACAACTTTTTGGGCGGCAGGACCAGAGCCAATCTTTGGAGGAAAGCCGCAGGTCATCAGGTATTTCATTTCATTTGTTTTATATGTTTCTTTCTAACGTTTTCTCAACAGTGCTTTCTTGGGAACCATTCCAGGACCTGGAGATTTACATTTTGCAAAAGCCGAACATACTGCATGGAAGGAAACAATTCTACCTCTAATTAGTAGGTACGTGAAGAAACTTTATAGTAAGTTTTTGAACATCACTGTTAAATGGATATTGCCTGATAAAGAATGTATTTGTTAGCTATAGAAGAATGTCGTGCGCTTGCGCTCCCGAATTACGGTGATGCTGTGATCAAGGAGAGGGGTAAGGACATTACAGTTGATGCTCTCGAGGGATGAGGAGCTATAGCACCAATGGCGATTGGTTCATCCAGCAAGACTATCAGTTCCATTGGTGCTGGCCTTTCTACCTCGATCACTCCCTCAAAGGGCGCTAATTCTCCTGCTGCCCCATCTCATTCAATTGATGAGTCCGCTGACCGACCTCCAACTGCCAAATCTGCTATTGACGCACCAGCTAAATGTCCTCTTCCTTGCAAGAAGACCAACACAGCTCCAGTTGCTTCTGTTGTTTTTCCTACCCCCGAGCCTGTCAATGTGCAGCCAAATGTAGCTCCAGTTGCTTCTGCTGTTTCTCCTACCCCCGAGCCTGTTGATGTCAATGTGCAGCCAAATGTAGCTCCAACTGCTGGCATTGATTCCTCTGCCCCTGAGGGTATTGATGTACAGCCAAAGGCCGCTCCAGTTACTTCCCTAGCTTCTTCTGAGCCTGTTGACATTGAAATGGGCGAGCCAGATGGTGACGGCATTGCGGTTGTGAAGCGTAAAGCTGAGAACGACACTGGGAACCACGCGTCTAAATGGAAAAGGGAGGCCGTTAGAAAGAACGGGGTCGTAGAGAGTGCCAGTGGAGAAAATTCACAAGGAACGCTCACAGATATCACCCTCCCCCAAGCTCCCACTGGTTCTCCGGACTATGTCAACAAGGTGCTGGAAATTTTTGCAGCGGAAACCCTTGACCTTGAGTGAGCTAATGTGGTTTGGTTGTGGTTCAATTTAGATGCAAAGGGTAGTTTTGAGGCCAAAGATGGCAAGCTTGGTACTGGGAATTGGCCTGGAGCAGTACAGGGCTGGATTGCGCGTGCCCGTAATGCAAAATGGAGACCCACTAAGCTCAACGTGGCGAAATTTTCAGAAGAGTTCAACAAGTGGTGGCATGGCCTTCAGCCAGAGGGACGGGAGCAGGAGCCAGATTGTTTTATCACGTTGTCGAAGGTTGAAGGTGTTGAATGGGGGTCGCTCAAGGCAAGGGGAATGAATGGCATTGCCAGCATTGTCGTAGTGTTAGCGCGGTGGCGTGAAGGGATTATAGCTATGCCTCACTCGAAGCCAAGGGAGATGCAAGCTCGAGACCTACAGATTTCCCGTTTTGAGGAAGCGCTGGAGGAGGTAGTCTACGTTTTCCATGCAATGGAATAATTTTGATAGCAACTATTAGCCATTTGTAGAATGAATATTCATTTTTTCGTCCCTTTTCTGGCTGTAGTTGAATACATAGTTTTCATTATTCTAGTGTGGTGTGGGTGTAGTATTGAATTTATTCTTGCATATTGTATCTCAAATGTGAGTAACAACATTGCATTAAAACGCTACATAGGTATCGCTGTATGGTCTAGTGGATAACGCATTAGTGTGTTCCTGGTAATGTGATGCAATTCCAAAGCACTCAGGGTTCGAATCTCGATGCTGCATTAATTTTATTTGGATTTCATCCGGGTCCGGGCCCACTGCCGGGGTCGATCCAGTACACCGTAGCTGCTGTCCCAGACTATCCTAATTGGGAATACTGATAACAAGCCAACCCAAATATAATCTGTTAGGGTTGGTAAGGGCAAGTATTCTTGAGGGTTGACTATATTCTAGTTGCCCTTAGGATATGTCTGAGGTCAATTGCCCTTTATGTGTATATGGGCAAGAGGGCTATTCCACTTACTATATGTCATATTGGGGCAGCTAAAGGTGTTCAGAGTGTGAACGGTAAGACAGATTGGACATTTGGAGTTGCAAAGGACGTACCTTTTCATTTCAATGACATAATTGCGTTCCTGAAGGTTCATGTTGTTGATTCTCCAGCCTACAATGTCCTGCTTTGTCGTCCATTCAAGATCCTCACCCAAGCCCGCATCCAAAATTTCCTCTCTGGTGACAAGCATTAGTAACTCACTGATCCCAATACTGAAAAAGTTGTCATGATTCCAACAGTCCCTCAAGAGCTTCCACGATTTCGCAAGGAAGACAGTAGGGACAGAAGAAATTAAAGAGAGAGATATGTGGGTGGCTTATACCCTAGACTTGGCGCCACCACCCCCGATGATGAAGGAGTTTGACGAGTTGAATGATGGGGACAAAGTCTTGGTTGCCATTGAGGTAAACAAGGCGGCGTTAGCATCTGACTTATCAAATCTTGGTGCCAATATTTCAATTGCCCTTAAATCCGATGTCCTCGGTTTGGAACCGGGTTCTGGTCAATTATCCTTGGCGCTTTTCCACGCCCATGCCTACTTCTCTTACGATTCTGCGACATACACGTCGATTCTGCAATGTTCAGCTGTTTTGGCCGGCTCCATTATTTCCGCTGGTCTCTCTTCCTCTTTTTCCACTTTGGGTTCCATTCTTCCCCACCTGCCATCTCAATTTTCATCATTACCTTGATTTCCCAATGATAATTCAATACCCATTCCTATTTATGCTGCTGCCAAGAAACACTGCAGGCCTGTGCATTGTCGTATTATGCCTGTTCCGACTACCCTTCCAGAGGAATTCCGCGTGATTTGCCATTTTCCAACTGATCCTCTTGAAGGCATTTCTCAGCTCAATCCGGTCCCTCCGCCCTATACTCCCACTGGTTGCTATACCCAGGAATGCAAGGAAATTATTGACCGCATTCACGACCAGTCCTTTTTATGGCCAGAGGAGATGAAAGCCGTTCATCATTTAATAATGCTTCAGGAGCATGCTTCCATGTGGAATGAGATGGAAAAGGGTCAGTTCAAACATGAATATTTTCCTCCAGTGGTGATGCCTGTGATAGAGCACATACCCTGGCGTGTCCCAGTGCTCCTGATTCCTCATTCCAGTCTACCAGGAAAAGTAACTAGTTAGATAGTCCAAAGTGTAACAATGCAGTAACTAATATGATCAAAATCCACAGGAAATCCAGGGCCGTGGATTCCAGGGGCCCCGCCTGGAATCCATGCACTAGTAAAAATAGTAGTGTATGGATTCCAGGCATGTTGCATGGATTCCATGCACTGGTAAAAATAGTAGTGTATGGATTCCAGGCATGTTGCATGGAATCCATGCACAAGTAAAAATAGTAGTGTATGGATTCCAGGCATGTTGCATGGAATCCATGCACTAGTAAAAATAGTAGTGTATGGATTCCAGGCATGATGTGTGCATGGAATCCATGCACTAAGTGATAAAAATCATGTAGTATGTATGGATTCCAGGCATGTTGCATGGAATCCATGCACTAGTAAAAATAGTAGTGTATGGATTCCAGGCATGCATGATTGCCAATGGAATCCATGCACTAGTAAAAATAGTAGTGTATGGATTCCA
>ML770272.1:0-11954 GCA_009733575.1 Gymnopus androsaceus JB14
GCACTGTTATTCCCCGTCGAATGTATGAAAGAATACCTACTCGGAGCCTGCCCCTCTTCTGTTTTTCTCCCTCCCGTGAATCATGTTCCAAGCAAGCTTTTTAAATTGATTTTATCTACTACTACTTTTATGGTCTGTATGAGGCCGTAAGCGACCGCATTTCGACGGTTGTATACGGTATGATGGCGCAGACAAGCCATACTGTACATTTTACCTCTGAAACCTTATACAGGATGGTTACGGCTATGGTGCGGATCCCTGGTTGAGCTAGAGCACAACATCAGCAAAACCTGGATAATTGCCATAGCTGTTATAGCAAGCCATAGCAGCCATAGAACTATGAACTGCTATGAATTGCTATGGGTAGCTATGAGTTACTATGGACTTCACAAACTATATTGCCCATTGACAGATGTCATGCTCTATAGCAATCCATAGCAGCCCATAGCAGCCCATAGCAGCTCATAGCTCTGGATAGATGGGGACCTTGCTATGGGTGCTATGGGTGCTATGAGTGCTATCCAGTTCACCCAGGTTTTGCTGATGAAGCAGTGAGGGCCTCTGCCACTGCCACTTCTAATTCAACTTCTGATACCTCTACAAATAAAATACCATTAACCCAATCATCCCAAGGGGGAACCGGGATTACGGACTGGTACACTCCGGTGGTTGGGTGGTTCACCCTCCAGACCACTCACCTGTAGCAGTAACTTTAATAGATTAATAAGGATAAGTTGTCATCAGTCTATTCTATTAAATAGTGACATGCGGTCGTCAGGCCAAAACCCAGTCAGTAGCACTAAGTGCAAACCCTAACATAGAGAACTGATCAAAACATTGTCAAACAATAGGTTAGCAAAGGTTAGGGGTTAAGGGGTTAGGGTTAGGGTTAGGTAGAGTAGGGATAGAGCACAGGGTAGGGTTAGGGTCGGATAGAGGGTGGTCTGATAAATCCAAGGAGGGGTGTCAGTTTTTTCCCATGGGCCCTAGTTCAGCCGCTACAGCCATTTCAAGTTTTAATCACATGATCTACATGATAGGTTGTTGTGTTTAATTAATTAGACCTACGTAGTTCAATTTGGCATGCAGGATAGCTTCTTGCTATTTAATAGAATAGACTAACGACAACTTATTGTTATTTAATCTATTAAAATTACAATAGCAGCTGAATCTTCGCAAGTTCCTATTCATTCTTATTGTTTATCTTTTATATTACTTATTGTTTTTCTACTGAATTAACTGTCAATACTTATTATACTTCTACTGAATACTTACTTACCTCGGCCTGATAGCTCTTTGAGTATATAAGCTATAGTATTCTGTTTAGTAGTCTTCAGTTTAAATATCAACTTGGATAACTACTTCTCCGGAGATTACCTTTGTCATTGTCTTTATCGTTTGTCGGCCTTCCACCGACAACGATTACTCTCTTCATCGGACTACATGATGTAGCGAGGGTGTTGTTAATAACTTCACCATCAGTCCATCACCTTGAGTGGCAGTTGCTATCAATTGTTGACAATCCATTGGCGAGCCTTTCCTGCTGCTTGATCATAGCACGCTCCTAACAAGATTGCTAAGGACCATTAATGGGACCAGGCAGAGGCTTACTTCTCAAATATGGTAGATCTTCAAGAAGGATATGATGAGGTTGAATTAAATGATCAACTTGAGCCTTTAAGAAATTTGATGGTCTGAATGAGCAAAATCAATGAGATTAAGCAGAGACTGGATCAAATGGAAGCCAAGCGCAAAGACAATATCAGAGTATAGAACCAGGAAGGGTTGCCTTGTGGAAAAAACTGGTAAGCTCAATGATGAAGAAACAAATTGGGTCCGTGAAAGGAACCAGTGCGAGTGCAAAAGCTCCAGAGGACGATTCAAAATGCATAGAAAAGAAAGGAAAGAAGGTGACCTTTGATGGAGTGCATTTCCATCAAGAGGGACCTTCAAGAAGAAAAAAGATAGGCTTGCAGAGAAGGATGATAAAGTCAAATATGTGCCCCCGGCACTACAAAGCTCACAAGGAATAGAAGGATCAAGGCCATCAATTCAACTACCATCACATGAAATGAGTGAGACCAACAAGGAGGAAGAAGAGTTGGAACAGGAAGCAGTTCCTAGACTGCCCACACCTCCTCGAGAAACAACTCCTGCATTAAAGGAAATGGCAAGAAGACCGTTCAATCAGGTCCAGCTATTAGTTGTGACTCCTATGCCCAGAAATTTGCCAAAAGAAGAAAAGATTACTTTGAGAGGCAGAATAGAAGAAAATGTGGTGGCACAAACCCCAAAATTTAAACTCCAGAATGTGCTGCATCAGGAAGGATTGGCTGAAAGATTAGCTGCAAGATTGTATTCGCAAAATGTCGAATTAATGGAGGCTGAACTACTAGCCATTGCTCCTGAAGTATGCAAAATTATGATACAAAAAGCCAAGAATCAGCAAGTCAAACCTAGAACCTGGGAATCAGCTGAAGTATTCACTTTATCTGAACCTGGAGAAATGGTGAAACCATGTGGAGTTCATATTCTGAGCAAGTATCTGGATGTCAACGATATGTATATGCCAGCTGAAGATATGTTTGAAGTGCTTACAGAAAAACGTAATGGACTAAAGGTAGGATCAATTGTACAGAAAGACCCAATTCAGTGTTTCAAATATGACATGAATGAAGATGATGAACAAAAAGATATGATTGTGGTAGCACACCAAGGCAATGGTCTTCAAGTCATGTATCCTAGCATTAACGGAAAAAAGGCAGATATAGAGTTGACTCTAGACAGCAGTTCCCAAATTGTGGCAATAGATAGAGTAATCGCCATAGGATTGACTATATCTCGGGATCCTACTTTCACTATACAAATGCAGGATGTGCATGGTGGAATCCAGCGAACGTTGGGTCTAGCTAAGAACGTAGCATTCAAGTTTGGGCATGTCACCTGAGTATACCTACAATGCCATGTTCAAGATAGAGCACCATATGAAGTACTGATAGGAAGACCCTTCAACATACTTACGGAAAGCAAAATCAAGAATTGGGGCAATGGTGATCAAGAACTTACTATCACAGATCCAAACACAGGTGAAAGGTGCACTGTGGGAACTCATCCAAAAGGAAGTTATCCCCAGCAAACACAGATAGACACTTCAAGATATAATATGCCTATAAAGCAACCCCAGGATCAGGATAAAGAAATGTCAAAAGGAGAAAACATAAATTTCATCCCTCAATAATCTGAGTAGCAAACAGGGAGAGGAGCATGAACTTGCTATAAGTTTCCACTTTAATGAGCAAAGAGAAGTTGTTATATCTATGCTATCATCACCAATCATTTCCGACACTTGCCATTGATCAATCAACCTTTTGATGTAACTACTGTTATATCCATACAATCATCACCGCTTATTGCCAACGTCCGACACTCGCTGCTGATGTTTGACACTTGCCGCCAATTTCCGATCAATTGCCATATCGATCTGATAGCTGCCCTTTACCTTCGGAAACATCCCTATCATGTTTGGACACACTTTCCAATACTTATTGTTTTATTCCTCTTATATTCTTTTGTCTTTCTTACTGAATTACTTTATTGTTATACTTACTGAATACACTCCCGGATATATATTACTTATTGTTCTTTACATTTATCCGTTTATCCGAACTCACTAGTATTTAAGTAGTATACCATGTATTGTAACTTCAGTTCAAAAATCAACTTAGCCTAGCTGATCTTCTCTATTCTTATTTCCAACATCTCTGCCAATCAATCGATCAACATTGCGATTGATTTGCGATCGACTTATGGCTGTGCATTTGCTCTGCTCTGCCCTTCTTCCACTCCTTTCCTCTGGGACACATTACAGTGTGTTAAGGGTGTTGCTAATAGCTTCACCGAGTCCCATTACTTCAAAGGTCCAACCCGGATCATCAATCAATTGACATCAGTCGATTCCCACGATCGATTTGCGATTGATTTCCCACTGCTTCGATCTGGGCTGCACGAGCTTAACAGAAGTTATAATTGAAGGATGGAAAAAGGCAGAAGGAGTCTGTTTCTCAGAGCCAGAACTCGCAGAACTATACAATGGCCTGTTCAGAGCACCTTGAGAAACAGCATCCTGAAGATATGCAAGCAATAAGAAACTACCTAAATCATGAGGTAGATCGTGATCAGATGCGCATATTTAGCATGTGGAGAGAAGGACTAATGGACAAAGGTTGGATAGGGCTGACTCCGTTCAAGTAAAAGTGCCTGTTTCAGAAATTACAAATTTGGTACTTGCCCATGATAAGGCATGTAATGATTAGATGAAAGATCAGATTGTCTTGAGAAAATCAAGGCATCTCTTGAAACAAACTGGTGATGGCATCAGAAAAAACTGTTTTGGGACCAGGAGGATCTAAGGTCACCTAGTCCTTTTAGGCAACCTGAGGCATCCTAGTTGGCCCAAGAAAAAGGGTAAAACTTTGGACACCTCAGGTATCCTAATCATCCTGGGATGTCCTGGGGTATCCTGGGGTATCCTGAGGCATCCTAGGATAAAAGTTCCATCCCAGGATGCCTCAGGATGCCTCAGGATGCCCCAGGACATCCCAGGATCTCCCAGGACACCTAGGATGACTAGGATACCTGAGGTGTCCAAAGTTTTACCCTTTTTCCTGGGCCAACTAGAATGCCCCAGGCTGCCTAAGAGGACTAGGTGACCTTAGATCCTCCTGGGCCCAAAACAGTTTTTGCTGATGCTGAGGAAACTCTGCAGGTTTTAAAATACAAACCAGTAGGAGTAAAAGTACATCCAGTAAAAGCGGAATTGCCAGACAGATTTTGGGTAGTAAGGAACATTGTGGGAGATCCTTTGCAAGGAATGCCTGTGTTGCCTGTTAGACCACCAGAATTCATCCCAGGCAAATGTTATACACTGGAAAGAGCTAAGATCATTGACAAAATCCATGAGGATTTTCTATGGCCACAAGAATGGTTGCTTATGCACCATCTTATGAAAGTACAAGAGAAAGGATTTGCATGGGACACATCAGAAGGAGGCATGTTTCGAACGGACTTCTTTCCCCTGGTGAAATTTCCGGTACTACCGCATGAGCCTTGGGTAAAGAAAAATATTCCGATCCCACCTGGTATTTTCAAGGAAGTATGCAAAGTAATCAAGACAAAAATTGATAAGCCTTTGAGTTCAAGCTACAGATTGCAATGGTTTTGTGTAATAAAGAAAGATGGAAAAAGTTTGCAAATAGTCCATAGCTTGGAACCTCTCACATCAGGAAAAATGGTCTGGGCCCAGGATGACCCCAGGTCACTTAGGCAGCCTAGGCCACCTAGGAATAATGCAAAAACTTTGGACACCTCAGGTATCCTAGGACTCCTAGGACTCCTAAGCCTCCTAAGCCTCCTAGGAATTCTGAGGGTATCCTCAGGTTGCCTCAGGTTGCCCCAGGATGACCCCCCAGAATGCTTAGGAGGCTTAGGAGGCCTAGGATACCTGAGGTGTCCAAAGTTTTTGCATTATTCCTAGGTAGCCTAGGCTGCCTAAGTGACCTGGGGCCATCCTGGGCCCAGACCATTTTTCCTGATGCAATGCTGTTACTATACAGAATTCAAGAATCCCTCCAGCAAAGTAATCTGGTCCAGTTATACTTAAACATCCGAACATGCCCAACAAATATTAAACATATTTAAATATCCCAATTACTATGGGAGGCTGGCTACTCAGCCACCTAAGGGTTTTTTACCTGGCACATGAGCTATACACGTATGTACAGTACAAAAGGATATTGTGTATGTAGAAAAGGGTCTTGCGCGCATTTTGAGCACAGTCCCAGGATTTTCCGATGAAAACTGAGCTCATACCGAATATTTTTCGGAGGTGGGTCCAAATCCGGCAAAGATAGGGATCCCGGTCAATAGAGCATCGAGACTGCAAATAAATTTCAAAACATACAAATAAAACGGGAGGTGCTTCAGATAAATGTATGAGATGAAATACCAAAGTTGCATATCATTGGACCAAGTCCTCATCTTGCAGTGAGTCGAGCCTTTTCTAGGTCATAACATTGATTTCAAGAGAAATTGTATAAAGATTGGGAAATGCTGCCGAGTACTCAGAGCTAGTAATACTAGGAGGCTCTCAAAACATCCCCAGCATGTAGATGAAGTTTGTAGAGACTTCGTTGTGGCAAGGAAATAGATGGTTGTGGTGATTCAGGTTTGTCTTTCCAAAAAATGGCTTGAGAAATCACTTTTTACGGCATCTTGCGCCAATATCCAATCAACCATGACTCCAAGGAGCTTTCATGCACCTCCACCACTTGTTTGGAGCTTCGTAGTATGCTACTCTACAATATAGAAGCCTTTCTGGACCAACCCAAACCCTGTGGACAGTTGTAGGTACCGTGTGGCTGGGTACTAGGGGGTGGCCGAGTAGCCAGCCTCCCATAGTACTACTAGCCACTGCCCTTTTTGTTTAAACAATTTTAAACAACTGTGTTGTCACATGATATAGTGAGCATGTGACCATGGGAAACATAGATAAGATTAGTTGTCACATGACATACCATCATTGTAAGCATGTGATGATGAAAAGTTAGGGTTAGGGTTAGCATCAGCTAACCTTGACCTGGTCAACAGATGACTGTGGGAAAGTTAAGGGTAGGGTTAGCACTAGCTAACCCTAGCCTGGACAACACATGAGATTAAGTAGGTGGGGTTAGGTGGTTTGGGTTAGGGATAAGGATGAAATTGGGGGTGTGGGGGCTTGCCCCCACTGTTTAAATATAGGAGAGACATCATACAGGGCTAGGGTTAAGCCACTTTGCTTAAGTAAGCATATAGTTGGTTATAGATCAACAAACCGGGGCAGGGGGGGGTGTCAGTTTTTTTCCCACAATGCCTCATTCAGGCTGTATGGAAATCATTATTTTGGCCCAGTGTGGTTGTTTAACTGTGTTTAATTCATGTTGGATGGAGTCTCATTTGTTTAGACTAAACTGGCACTTTTATAGCTCCGACCAAGTCTGCAAAGATAATACACATCTCCCATTTGAATTCTTCAAAGTTTGGGGTTTTGACAGAATCCATATCCGCCAATAATTCCTTTGTCTCTACTGTACACCAATGCAACACTTTTTGCACTTTTGCTTCATCGCTGAGGCTGTTGACTCTATTAAAGATTTCTGTGATCTCCTCTAGCCAGTCTCATAAGCTGTGTGGATGGGCCATGTCAAACCTTGGGGCTTGCTTATAGTCCTTTGGCAAATTAGCATTGTTCAATTCGGCTCTTACTGCCGCGGTCAGAGGAGGCAGTCCATAAAGGTCAGTAGCCCTTGCTTCCAATGGTTGTTCTCCATTTACAGACATCATTCTTGTATCTTGCAATTCTAAGGTACTAAGTGTTCTGGGCATTAACAGTGCAAAACCACTAATATCCATCAGATTGTTTAATGAGGATAACGGTGATAACTGTTCAGCAGTTAACAATAGCTGTTCCTCCTGTCGGAAGAATGGCAAGTCTTCTTCTTGTTCGAAGTCTTCTGGGTTGTTAATAATCGGCTGTGGTACAACACAATTTTTCCCTTTTGAGTTTGATGCAATGATTCTCAAAGTAGTACTTCTAGAACCAACATTGTCTGAAGTTTGTGATGCTACTGGTCTATTTGTTGACCCAGTTGCTTCAGTTTGTCTCGGAACAGTTGGAGTGAAACTTCCTGAGGGTCTGTTGTTTTCTACATTACACGGGACAAATACAGGAGGCTTTGATTTAGCTTTCCTTGCGGGTAGTCCTTTATAGGCAGCGACGTCATCTTCAGACATTACTCCAGCTCTTTGAGAATTTCTTGTTTCTCTGGTGATGAGTTAGATTTGTGTTAGGTATGAAAACCAACCAAACAACAATCACCCCAATCAGATACAATCCAAAAGGTTTAATTTAATACGAGGAAGGAGGTTGTTGAAGGTTCCCTTGACTACTAATTGATTCAAAGAGAAAAAGCACTTCACAGCTGGCACAGATAGTGCGAGATGAACAAGGTTTTATATTTGGAGGAAGGTTTTTGAAAAGCCAACTAACGTACAATGACGCGCTGAACTAATCGAGGGGAAAGCAAACACAAAAGCACGGGTCAAGTATGCCAACTCAACAAATGACTTTGCGTATCTCGGGAGCCTTTACGTTGCCGCGCAATGATACTCCAACTCTCAGGGATTCCCGCGAGTTACCTAACAAACTTATACGACTGCCACGCAAGTCACTTGAGTAGGTGTTTTTTAACACACTCAGAGAAGAGCAGGCAAGGGGTAGAATCTGTTGGTAAAGCTAGGTAACACTCCGAGAAGCTTCCTCCCTAAAACTAGACCAAGCTGACACTTGGGTCCAAGACCTTTCCTAATCAACAACGGGCTTGTTGAGGTGTGCATGTTAGGTTCCACCTGCAGTCCTAAGACTGATGTGACCTCTCTTTGAGATGAAAACCAGGAATGCTCGACTTAATAGCTGGGAAGTAGAATGAATTGCCTCAGTATTATTGAGGTTACAAGAAGGCCACCCATTTCAAAGGTTGCAGAGGACGATGCAGACACGTCTGAGCATGTACGAATCACTACAGGTCCTAAGATAGAACTGCGTTTCAGGTATCAAGTCTAACTTGTTATTCCGAGATAGAATAGCTACCCTTATATACTGAGCGAGATATAATAAAATAAGAAAATGAGAGAAACTGAGCAAGATACGATGAAACAGAGTAAGTAAAATAGAAAAAGATAAATAATGTCCATATATGCGTGTATACTATGGTTTTGCCTCAACGTTTTCCTGCCTTGTTTGTTTGTCTTCCTCAATTGGGTTGACTTTTGGGATTTTTGGTCCAAATCAACTCAAGTCATTTGCCTTTTTACAAGGCTCACCAGTTCCTTTAGCAGAACAGCCCTCGGAAGTATTTCTATGTTTTTCCTCGCAGATGGGAGACTGGTTATTATCCTAGTTCCGCGCGGTCTCGAGTCTAGATGCCTGGTAGCATATGGATCTCGGTAAAATGCTGAGGCTTGGATAGAAACACTCCTTGGTCCTTCCATGCTCTAGAAGTAGCTACAGCCAGTGGGTCATGTGGCCGCGTTGGACTGCCATGGCTATCTGCCTGGGCGCTTTCCAGCGAGCATCAACTTTGAGGGCACCCGTTAGGGTACTTCCTCATCTCGGTTCTCCTTGCTTAGTTTAATAAACTTGAGTGTCGTGTAGACTCCTCGGTGAGCTGATTGCGGAAGCAATGCCTGGTTAAGACTTCGATCCCTTGGGTATATCCTTCAATGACCTAGCCTAGTATAACTGGTATGTGGGCTCGTTTATCTGCCTCAGTCAGCAACATGTTATCCAACAAGCTTGCCTCGCTACACCATACCGCGCATAGGACTTTGATCAAGGTGCATTCACAAAGTTAAGTATGGTACCATTGCACGTACTGTTACTCTGCAACCTCTTGGGTAGAATAGGTCCTCGGTAGATTTTAACTATCAGCTTGGGCTCATTATAGTTCTCTTATTGATCGTGTTTTGTTACTAACAGAACCTAGGATTATTGGTTCTGCGCAGTTCTAGCCTTAGCCAAAAAATTGGCGTATCACTGGTTTTAGGTTTTGGGTGACCTGCTCTACTAATGGTGGACATAGAACTAGATCCAATTGTCAGACTAGTAGTCCTTCCTTTTCTTGTTTACCAAGCAGACTTGATTATAATTCCAGTAAACTCTTTTGAGTTGTACAAGAGATTTTCCACCCCTTGCAGTGGGCTCCAGATAACAAGCTGTTGGTCCATTGGTTCAAGTAGTGCAGGGTAATAGGGATGGTCAAAGTGGCCACTGAAATGATTGCTGAAATGTTGCTGAAATGACTGCTGAATAAATCACATTTCATGTTTCAGCGGCAGTTTCATTGAATGACCTTTTTTTTCCGCTTAATTTGGCTGCTGAAATATAACTGCTAAATTTGAGCTTATACTGTAATTGTGCCACAAAAGAAATCTTATTCCACTTCTATATGACTCTCCTCATGCCCTATGGTGAACGACATCCAGCACGAGCCAAATGGCTTGTTTGGATGTACACCAAGTTTCAGTCTTGGTGAGAAAAGCGCGCAAAACATCTTGCTGAACACAAACAAGAGGCTGGTGTCTCCAACAGTTTTTTTTTGTGGCTTTGAAGATACTTCCTTACCAGTGACAATTGGCCGCGGTCTTTTCTTGAGTCAAATAAGGAAATTTCAATTTTTGCAAAGCCCTAACCCTATAACTACACAAATGATTTAGGGTTCATGCAAATTTCAGCTGCTGAAAGCTGTTTAAGCAGCTCCCGAGCTGCTGACAACTTAAATTGCCGCTGAAATGTGTTTTCAGCACAACTTTCAGCAATCATTTCAGCAGTCACTTCAGCAGCCACTTTGACCGTCCCTAATCAACACTAAGTGACCAGAACACAGGGGTTTGGCTATCAATTTAAATAGCAAGGGTGTGTTGTCAAAGGTTCTGCAAAGAAAATACTCTATTTGTCTCTTGAAAGTGACTGGTGTTTCTCAAAGTGATGCTGGTAGACAATCAAAGGATAGGATCTCCTTCTCTAATCAATCTATACAGATTCGGGGCAATGATAGGGGCAACAATATAACAATGACAACAAAAAGAACCACCAACAATATGGCTTGGTTCAACAAAGTGATTCCCAACAGTAGGGCAAACCACTCAGGACAGCAGATAGTTTTCTTCCTGTACACCTGAGCTCAGTCGCAACAGATGATCATTTCTTGGTGGTCACACTAGACTCCTCAAAACTAAAACAACAATTTGACTTGGTTTAAGTCAGGGTTTTCACAGTTGTTAGGATTATAAGTCTCTAACGCTGGGCACAATAAACAACTCTTTCCATACCACATGAAGTATTACTTCGGTTCACAAGGGAGTGGTATCTTTCCTGTCTCAGCTGTAGCTACATCAACGAGGATTCACACTAGCATCAAATGAGGTTCAAAGGTAACTTGTTTTGCAAAGGAAATATAGCTAGGTTTTTATACTACTCTTGGCCACACGCTGGTTAAATAATAAAGTACTTCGAGAATCTGGACAAATAGTACAACTTGTTTCAGAAAAGGAGAAATTATAGTAAAATAGTCTGTATATGCATATATCTGCAACCCTAATATCCATTTGTCTGCTTCTTATGGGTATTACACCCTACTTCTGTCTGGGTTATGCACCTTTGGTCCTTTCCTGGGCAACGCGTACTGCTATGTAGCTGACGCATGCCCAGTGCTGTGCTCACTAATCCCATCATAGTTCTGTTTCTCATCGTAACTTATTGTATTCTCCTTCTTTCCTCCATATTATCATTCTCCATTCTTGTAGCTTCACAACCATATCCATATCTCTATATCCCCAGAGTATATTCGTGCAGGAAAACACCAACTAATGTACGGTGTTGTTCCCTTAGCTCAAACCTCTGTCTATTACATGTCATTTCTTCCATTTCTCGGCAGACATGTATGCCTTCCAATCCTGGTACATGTCACTTAGAGGGCCTATGTATGCTCTCCTGGCTTTGTTCTTTTTGGCATACACTGTTAATGAGGTCCTAACCTTAGGTATATAATCTGCCAAATACTTGTATCTCTCTGTAGTCCAATGTAGTATGTTCTCAAAACTAAGTTTGATACTTGATGCAAGTTCTCAATTCAAAGTTTGGTAATAATAAGCAAAATGGGTACAAGAATGAAACTGTCAATGATATGACAGATGCCAACGATGATACGAAGATGATTTTGATAAAAAACCAACCAATGATATGGATGGGTGTGGTATTCTACCCAGCTTCAACAGTCGAGGCTTCAACAATATGAACACTTATGAGTTAGCTATGTGCTGGGTATGAAAACCAACCAAACAACAATCACCCCAATCAGATA
>ML770273.1:0-11948 GCA_009733575.1 Gymnopus androsaceus JB14
TTGCCGTTGTCCCGAGGGATATGGTAGGCAGTACTCTACTACTTGTATGTAAAGGTAGGTTGTCTATATGTAATCGTGCTGTTTCGAATGGTATTTCTAAGTCAATGTGCGTTGAGACTAGTGGTGTCTCGTGGCGAAAAAGTCGTCGTAGTGTACACTGCTCCGTGAGGAGTAGGTATTATAAGCTGTAAAGTAAGTGTTGTATAAGTAAAGTAGAGGAGTATAAGATCGGAATTGTCCCTCGTCATCCTTCCCCTTCGACTTCTTTGTCTTCCACTGGTGGTAATACCCCCGAAGGTGTTCCTGAATCTCCCCGTATTGTTTATGAACTGAAAGAGCGGTTTTAGCGAGTCTCTGTCGTTCAGCAGCTTCTCCATGAACATGTTTTTTGCTCCAATCTCGGCTCTTAGACGGGCTCGGGCTCCTCGGTGTGCTGGACATTGTAGTAGGTAGTGATGAACTGTCTCTGGTTCCCTTTTGCACGCTGGGCAGTCTGGCAAGTTGATCTTCCCTATGCGGTGAAGATGGGTGTATAGATAGCAGTGGCCTGTGCGAAGGTGAACGAGGATGCTAGTGTGTGGTTTTTGGAGGCCCTTGGTCAGCGTTTGGAATTTACGAGCTGTCGATGTTGCGTCTCCCTTTGCTACTTTCTGAAATCTGGAAAATCTGGGGGACTGGCGGAACATGTCATCTCGGATTTTGTTGAGGGACTTTGCGAACGTCTTCCGAGTTGCTGAACAACTCGTCGGAAGGGATTTTCGGAAGGTATGGGGTAGCAGCCAAGTCAGGCTTGACCCGCGTAGGGCTGCTTCCTTGGCCTCCTCATCCGCTGCCTCGTTTCCTTCGACTCCTTCATGTCCGGGACCCATCCCACCATGATTTCCAGATCCAGATGGCGTTGTTTGACTTTAGTGAGTAGCGTGTGGAAGTGGTCCATGAGGTAGTGGCCTGGTCCAGATACCGCGGAGCCCGTCGCCGAGATTGTTGCTGTGTTGTCTATCCAGAGGGAGACCGTCGATACGCTCTGCTCCTTTCTCAGCAGTTCTAAGCCCAGAGTAGGGCCTGCAGATTCTCCTTCAAACACCTCGTGTTCCATCTCTTTGCCAATCTGCATCCGTAGAGACGCTATCTTCTCCCCTCCCTTGTACAGCACTGCTGAGCTCCCCACCATCCCTTCAATCCCTGATCCATCCGTGAAGAGCTGGTATTCCGCATCGTCCTCTTCTATCTGTTTCAAAGCGTCTTCCCTTCCTTCCCAGCTCCAAATTAGCACCTCCGACTTCCAATCTGCGTGTTTCCTCACAGCCTGTCTCTTCTCCATCTTCTTTGGGTTGAGTTTGTATGTGTTCATTAGGTCGTGTAAGGGTGAGAAATGCGATTTGATGAATTTTCTGTTAGCCGCGTCTTGGGCATGACTGTTGAGAGGGTGTGTGGTTGGTAGAGTAGCGACGTGGACTGCTGCTCTCTGGCGGATCAGATCGACAGCAAGGGGCATGGGTAGGAGGTTGGCGTGGATGTTGAGTAGTTCAGTTGGGGTGGACGGGAGTGCTCCTGTGATCATCAGGGCGACTTGACATTGTATGGATGTGAGTTTTCGAATGGTGTCATGACCTGCTTCTTGTTTTAATCGACTCTGTCCCTTGTTAGCTCCTGGGTGTCTCTGCGGTACTAAGAAGACGTCGGCTGCATACAGCATGCCGCTGCATAGCATTGTGATGTACCATTCGCGGGCGTATTCAGATGCTGCTCCTGACGTTACCCTTGATAGATGCCTGAATTGCGCTAGCCAAGCCTGACCTTTGGCTATCGCCGCCGAACCCTGTTCCTTGAATCGCAGTTCGCTGTCCAATATCACTCCCACCAACTTGATTCCTTCTTTCCTCCTCACTACCTTCCCGCCAACCTTGATATCTCCTCCTCGAAGTGGGATCGTCTTCTTAGGACGAGTTGGGTGACGTGTTCTTTTCTTGGTGTAGTCGGCTAGCTGAAATTTCTCTAGTCCGAAAGAGCAGTTGTGCTTTCTGGCCCACTCGAGGACGCCTCCAGGGGCGTTCATCAACTGCTCGAGTCGGCCGTGGGTTTCCGGAAAGGAAGCTCCTTGGGCTACCAGTTTTGCGTCGTCCATGAACAGCAAACCCAGATCCTTTGCTCTCCCCGATATGAGTTTGAGGAGGCCTGCGTTGTAGAACAGGTATTGGACCACTGCGAAGGCATTGCCCTGGTCTAGGCCTCCCGGTGGTTCGAACGGTTCTGAGGCGAAGTCGTCAAAAAGGATGCGGGTCTTTCTGTTGGCATACCTCCTCCTCATCCAGTCCACTATCTCCTTTGGAACCCCTGCCATCCTCATTTCGTGATATAGCAGCTCTAGATTGACACTTGGGTACGCCCCTTTCACATCCAGTGCCAATGCCGAGACCACTTTGCCTTTTCTCCATGCTTTCTTGACCGTTGAGATGAAGAGGTGGAGTGAGTCTGTTGTACTCCGTCCTGGTCGGCCACCGAATTGCATTTGTGGTAGCAAACCATGTAGTTCTGCTCCTTTGACCGTTATCTCCAAGACGACGCTGTTGGAAGAGCGACCCCAACAGCTTGACAGTACGAGGGGTCTCCATGCTCCTGGCAGCTGGTAGTTTGACTTTCCAGGTTTACGAGCCACAAAAGTTTCGTTGGTCAACCAGTCATTGGGGTAGTATGAGAGGGTGAACGTTGCTCATAGGAGGGGCCCGAAGCGCGGAGCTATCAGCTCTGCACATTCTTTGAATAGGCGTTGGGGAAGGAGTCGCTTCAGGTCGCTTTGTACGGCTTCATCTTTTTGAATGCTCTAGTGACTTGGTGGTCGGCTGGTGGTAGGAACTTCCATGCCTCTGGTGGATAGACTGTCCCTTCTGGAACTAGTGGATTGGGTGGGGCTGCTGGAAAGAATGCTGTTTTGAAAGCTTCCGCTTTACCTGTGTTGTCCGAGACCAGTCTGTCGCGGCCTCCTCCCTCGACCACTAGGTCTGGTACTTGCGAGAGACCACCATCTGAAAAGCCCCTCTTTGCCAATTTCGCTGCGTCCCAGTGGTTGTCCCTCCGCAGTTCCATGAAGAAGTCTTCCCAGTGTTTCTTTTTCGCATGTTCCATCTCCCTGGCCAAGTCCTGGCGCATCCTTCGATATTCTTCGTGTGCTGGATGCGTGGGTGTGTGGCGTTTTAGGTGCGACTTTTTGGCCAGATTCTTTTTCTTCTTATTCATCTCCTTCAGCTCCTCATTGTACCATCGACGGGCGAACGATGACGGTTTGACCATGGGTACGTGTTTCTCGACCATTTCTGTGATAGCCTTGTCGAGAGCTGAGAAACGGTTGTTGAATTCTTCCCTTGTCTGAATCTCGGTTGGTTCGCCCAGAGCTTTGAGCTTCTCCTCCAGTTCCTCTCTGAATGTCTCCCAGTCTGTCTTCCTCCAATTCTGCTTCGGGCGTTCTGGGACTAGGTCAATCGATAGGGAGATTTTGGTGATTATGGCGTAGTGGTCGGTGAGAGGGGGACGTAGTGATGGGTCAACGTAGCAGCTGAGAATGCGAGGAAGGAGGCGGGTGCTGCAGAAGACGTTGTCGATGTGTGTTTTGTTTTTGGTTCTAAGGGCCTCGAGTGTTGGGGTACCTGGGGCTAAAATCATCTGTAGGTTGTTAGTGGAAAAGAGGTTGATGAGGAACTCAGCCGCTCTCAAATTAGCTGGCGTGAATAAATGTGAGTTTCGGGGTTCGTCCCACATAGGATGGTGACGGTTAAAGTCCCCTAGCCAGACATAATGGAGTGGGCCTCGGGTGGTTAACAGAGCGTCTGTGCTGCATAAATAATCCCGCAATGAAATTAGAGCATTGTCGTGGTCGCTGTCAACATACAGGTTGATGATTCTCAAAGTGCCGTAGGCTCCGGTTATCTGGACCGCGGTGATATCGGAGTGCCGGATCGGAATTGCCTTCCAGGAGCTGGTGGATAGCTTCTTGCTTATCATCATCACCGATCTCGTTTTCGCCTTGTTTTCTTTGCTGTCAAGATGGGTAGCTGGATAAGTAGTATGGTATTTGAAGATGGATTTTGTGTTGCCAAATTTATCGATGTTTGGCTCCTGCATCGCCAGGATGTCGAAGGATTCGTCGGTGTTAAATAACATGTTGAATTGGGCTTGGGGCGATTTGTTAAGGTTCTGTTGCCAGATCTTAAGATGCTGGTCTGGTACGTGATCCTCTTGTTGTTCGTTACTCATGTTGATGGATCAGTTCGTCGCGCAGGGCTCGGGGGAGCGATTTGGGTCTTGTGTGGGTAGAGTGGGTTGTAGGGGGTCGTTGTTGTACGTCTTTGCATATCTCTTCCTCCATTTGAGACCATTCTTCCCATCCCTGTCTTTCCAGCTCGTCTAACTCCCTTATTTCTTCTGGGGACCGCCCTTCTCTGCTTGAACGTGGGCCCATGTCCGCAAGAAACGCATCCATCGTGCATTGCTTTCCAAAGTTCTTGGGAGCAGCTGGGGTGGGTTTGTGGCTGTTTGGGTGTTGCGAACCACCTCCTTCGCCTCTCATGCCTCCCACTAGTCTTCCTGTTCCGTGTCTTTCGATGCGTTGCCAGCCCTCATCCCTTTGTTGTACTTCCTCCTTCCATGAGTCGTCAAAGGTCTCTCTCTGTCTCTCTTTGGTTTGCGTCCAGGTCTCTGGGTCATTGGTGACGAAGAGCCTATAATTCGATCCTGCTCTGCGATCATGGAGGGATGCTACTCGTCGGCTGAACACTGGACAGTTCCTGTCAGACGCTGCGTGTCCGCTCTGTTCGCAGAGTGCGCATTTGAGTTCTTCTGGGCCAGCAGTGCATGTCGCAGTTCGGTGTGGTCCTGCGCATCTGGCGCATATGTCTCCATCGTGTTTGCATTCTTTTGCAAAGTTGCCAAACCATTGGCACTTCAGACAGTGTTTGGGTTCCGAGAGGGATTTGTGGGTTTTGAGTGTTCTGCCTTGGACGATGACTCCATTTTGAAGGATTTGGTTTGCTCCGTCAGGTGAGTTGAACGAGAAGATAGTGTGCGCCACTCTTTGGTTGACTTTTCTGCGTTCAGGGGCTTTGATCCATCGTGCTTTCATTATTGATCCATTTTGTAGGTTGTTGTTGGTCTCAATCGTCCTCAGCGTGTGCTCGTCGTTTAGTTCCTCGGTCACCGGGACCATCTGCACCACAACTTCGTACAGGTCAAAGCTGGCGTTAATCTCCATTTCCCATGATTGAACCCATGCATCCAGTTTTCCATCCTCTCTAATCCATTTTATCCCTTCCGAAGTCGCCATGTATAGCAGAGCTCCTCCTGGTATCTTTTTGGCTGAGACAAACTTGATCGTGGATGTGCCATCTTTCGCTCCAGCAGCTCCGTTCTCTTCGAGGTACTGGTTTGCCTTCTCGACTACCTGTCTCTCTCCCATCTCTTCCAGGCTACCTGGTCTGGTGGCTTGGCGTTTGGGTCTGATGATTAGCTTGCGTTGATCGGCATCGGCTTCTAGGATGGCTTGGGTGTGTTGGGCGCGCATCACATTGCCTATAGCCTTGTCCGCCACTTGTTCAGCTCTTGCTTTGGCTCCTGCTTGTAGGGCTGCTGCGAATGACATATTCAGTTCTCCATGCGAGTTCACCACTGTATCGAGTTTGTCTGCTGCCTGAACCCATCTCCCAAACAGTTCGCCATCTATCCCATTCGTCCCCATCATCTTTTCCTCCAGTTGTTTCATCTTATCTGTCGCCTCTTCCATCTTCTTTGCTGCTTTGGTAACTCGTTGATGTGCTCTGACTGCTATGGATGATGCTGAGGATTCCACCGTTGCTAGCTTCTTCTCTAGCGACTGTATCGAGTTGTCGAGTTGTTTTTTGATCTGGTCCCCTACGACGTTGGCAAAGTGGGCTTCATCTTGGATTTTGAGGGTGGTGTAGGTTTCTGCAATCGAGTCTAATTTTTTCTCAAATGACGTGACAATGGCATTCGCCAGTCCATCTGCAAGGTCGCCTGGCAAATCTCCTTTGGTGGTCACTGTTTCCATTGCCTCCATGCGTTTCTCAATGCTTTCGCATACCTTCTCCGTAATCCGTTTGACCATTTTGTCTTCTCTTGTGCCCTCGAATTGTTCCTTTAGATAGATGGCTGTCCACTGCACCTTCTGCCATTCCTCTTTCTTTGCTCGGATGGCTGCGTTGCCTTCCGAGTAGGCTTTCGCTGTCTCGATTAATCTGCCTAAGCAGTCTTGGATTTTGCTGTCATTGTCCGAGATCCAGCCGCTTTTTCGAAGGTTTCTCTCTGCTTCTTGTGTTTTCTGACTTGGCGTGCGCTGCGAGGGCGACGGTGTCGCCGTCTCTGTCGACATACTGAGTAAAACTGCTCAATTTTATTATATATTCTCTGTACTAGCTCCTAAATAGTACAGGGAATGTATATTCTGAGTTTTGGTTGGTTGGATGATCGCGTTGATGGCGTGTGAGAGTGTTGGGATGATGGTAGTTAAGGATGAAGGAGCCTCCATGACTATCCTTGATAACCACATCAGCAAAGCGAGCTGGTGTTGTACGTTGCTCCCGACTCACTCGATGAGAGTAAGACTAATGATGTTCCTTCTCTCCAGGCAGTCTCGATGATGGAAATGGATGGTGGGACACGGCACCAATCTTTGTCGCTGAAAACAGCCAATACTTCAACACTACCGAATGGCTAGAAGGTCTGACAGTTATCACTACATGGGCGCAGTCGCAAACTGGTGTCGTGGCCATGTCTATTCGCAATGAGCTCCGCCCATTTCCACTCTTACAGGATACAGACAACCACGATGCCTGGTATGAATACATTACCCAAGGCGCACAGGCAGTGAACGCGGCGGACCCAGATGTTCTAATTATCATTGGTGGCTCTCAATCTGCAGAAGACCTGTCATTCATCAAGAGCCACCCTTTGGACATTACTTGGACCGGAAAGGTATGCAAGCCCGAGTTGAATAGCAAGGGTGTTTCCTCACTCATATTTACTTTGAACACAGCATGTTTTTGAAATGCATGCCTACTCCTTCTCCGTCTCATACGTGAACCTGCTCAATATATGCTCCGTAGCTCAAGCAGAGCATGGTCTACTCAATGGGTTTGTACTAACGCAGAATGAGGCTTACACGGCACCGCTGATATTGTCCGAATTTGGCGTTGGCCTCTCGGGCGGCCCAAATGACGGAATCAGCGACGCCGATTTGAGCTACTTCAACTGTATCATACAGTATATGGAAGGAAATGACATGGAGTGGGCATTGTGGGTGCTGCAGGGCTCATACTATATTCGTCAGGGTGTAGCAGACGTTAACGAGACTTGGGGATTGATTGATTATGATTGGGTTGGGTTGAGGAATGAGCAATTCCTACCGATGATGGCGAATCTGTTTCTGGTAACGCAGGGACCATGAGGACAGCTAGGAAGTGTTGATGAGGAGGATGTACGGAAGTAGCTCCAAACGAGTGGGTTGTGTAGCGCTGATAAATACCGAAGTATCATTTCCACCCAGCTGAGCTCAATCACTTGAGCAAATAAAGGGTTAAAGACCTTCAAGACACTAGAGCAGTTATGGAGTTGAGAATTGAGATGGCACATGATTTTTACACCTTTGCTCATGCACTTGTCCAGAGCTTAGTCTGAGTTACATATGTATTTCTTTGGGTACTGGGTAGCAATTCATATTTTAGATGATGATTTGTGAAAAGAGGACTGTTAAGTGCTAATGAGTAAAGGCATCGCTGCAGCGCAGGGTACAGGCAAACGCTTGGTCCCACTCCAAAGCTTATAAGCAGTTATACCTGGATTATATGCGTCAATAGTATCGATGAAACTCCTGATCCCATTAGAATATATGGACCTATAACACCGAATATATGCGGTCAAGGGGGTTCTGGAATAGCGGATTTGGTCATGTAATAAATCCCGAATTCAAAAGTATATATAACTTGGTTTGAGCACTCACATAATTCGGAACCGGATTTCAAGAGATATAGGAAAACGGCATGAACACAAGTCGAAGAAGTAGCGGTTGGCAGTCTATGATGAAAATAAATAATTACTAATGTCATTGAGGAGATGATTCTGTGGTGATTGAATATACAGTCTAGAGTCCAGTATAAGCGTTATATAGCACAGATAACGAACAAATCCACTCGAGGAAAGGAAATCATTTAAAAACCGACGTTCAAGGAAGGTTTCAGTTCCTACGCGCTGTATCGGAGTCCGAAAGATCATCGGAAGATTTTAAATAGCAGTATGGAGCTCTAAGTAAATTCAACCAAGAGTATTCGGTGTTTTTTAAGTGTGGTTCCAACGTAATAATTCCCGGAAGCCTAGAATTGGCCCAAGGCTGACCCGGAAGCTGTGATTTGCCATTCGAGGACACGCCTACGAATTTTTTTTTGACACGAGAGGAAAATGTGCGCTAGCGTCCTGCGACCGCTTCCACTGCTTCAAGTTTCAAGGGAAGAATCAACGAACACGATGTAAGTGAACTGAACAATGTCTCCGGAAGTCCGAGGCAGATCACTGATGAACGCGTCAAGACCTACCCTCCACGTGGCGATGATTTTCTTGCGCGCAACTTCGACACAGATGGACACACAACGTTACACTTTACTACTTTCCGTCAGAAATGCAGGGTAGAAAAAAAGCCTCGTTTTAACAACTGGTGGCTGACCCATAAGTCCCCATTTCTCTTCCAATGCCTTTCGCTCAAGTCAAGACAGCTTCGGGGAACATCAAATTCCACTACATAGTTAGCACTCCTAAAGCGGACTGTGCGGAGGAAATAGATCCAAACCTTCCGGTGGTTTTGTGGTTTCATTCACTGGCCTTTCCTCACGTCTTTCACTGTACGCTCCTGTCCATTCCATTGCTGACATATTCAATCTGAAATCATACTTAGCTCAATTTGCAGACCCCTTGCTTCGAAAATTTAATCTCGTTGTATTTGATCTGAGGTCGCACGGCGAAACCCAGGGAGAGGACTTACCGGAAGGATACAACATAAAAAATGCGGCAGACGATGCATTAGCTCTCATGGTATATATGCTTTTACAACATCCAAGTAGAAGTGCGGCCTAACCTCGCGCTATCTCAGGATACCCTACAGGTCCCGCCTTGTCACTTTGTGGCGATGGACTTCGGTAGTCCAATTGCTCTTCAAATAGCAGTCTCCCATCCTCATCGCGTCTTGTCGTTTTTCATCATGTCTCAAACTTGCCTGGAAGAAGTACGTTTTCTTTATTTCTGAGCAGATCTCAATGTTTATTGTCAACATAAAAGCCTCCAGCGGTACGTGAAGGACACCAGCAAGTCTATGACTCGTGGAGTGCCTCGTTCCCTGGTCCAGATGAAGTTGATAAAGAACGCATGCTAGAAACAAGTTACGGCTTTGCGCAGTTCATGTTCAGTAACAACATGACGAGTCTAGCGCAGGCGTATGCATCATCTATCCAAAGTTGAGACTTGACACTTTCTGACTCTTGTTCCTTTTTTCTTTTTCAAGAATGTTCAACTTAACTTTCCTAATGGGCCAGAAGCACTGGGGATACCATGGACAGAACAACTATCGGATCGCCACCATCGAATTTCTGCTCAATCGAAAAGCACAACCCAGGACAGCTCTGTCGTGCCTACAGTGCCCGGTGAAGCTTGTGTATGGTACTGAAGATGTTGCATATCCGCAAAAGTACAGTGAAGATTTCTTGCGGGATCTGGAACACGCTGGTGTGACAACTTCACTACATGTTGTTCCAGGTGCGCCTCATTTTGTTGGAGTCGATTATGCACATCAGTGAGTACCTATTTCGAGTTTCACGGTTCTGCATAAGGTGCTTATTATATCAGGGTCAATCATGTTCTCCATGATTTCATTATGCACAATGAGAACCGCAAACCACCACCAGTATCAAGTATTGTCTTATCGCCATGGCACGAGGCTTTACAAGCAGTTGGATGGGACCCAGAAGGAGCTCATGATTCTGATTCTGATGATTTTGTGGTTACATATGTGAGTGGTGGTGCTGCGGTGTGATATCGAGGCTCATCTTCTTTAATAGCCATCTCGCCCACACTGAAATATCCCATTATGATAATTAGTAGACTAATTAAAAGTGCTCGTAAAACTTTCCAGTTAAAATTTAAAGCTGAATCAGAGCTGGGGAATCAAAAATACAACAATAATAAGTGGGTTGCTGAGTGTTTCACATTGAATGCATCAGAGGAACTTATGAAAGTTTGGGAACATTGATACAGGAGGAAGCCATGAACTCGGATACGTCTTCCTATTGTGATATTTGTAATTATCGAGGTCGTGATTGGCGAGAAAGACGATAGCTTTCCAAAGCCTCGTGCAGACTTCGGTTGTAAGCTGCAAATAGCATGCGTATCGGAGCTCTGTAGCTGTTCAATTAACCACTTGCGAATGTAACACTGATGGACACCTTCTCGAGGGAAATTCGGTCAAAGGAATCTGATTCTTCCAGCATTCCTCCTTGCGATGCTGATGATGGGAAGGAGACCAATGGCGATGGAGGTGAGGGAATCATTTGAAGAGGAACAGGGCCTGAGTCGAATAGCTCGAACGTTGAGAGCGACTTTAGACAAGCAAGATATCGCTGGGCCATGCCATTGAACCCGGCCTACAAACGACGGTAAGGCGGATTTTCGAGATGGAGAACAGAAAAGAAACACGACTAACTTGATCAGGAAATCCTTCAACAATCTCAATCTTCAACTCCTCCAATTTCTCAAACATGGTCACAATGTCCTTGAGAATGCTGTCCTCCCAAACCAGAACCTTCACATCCAACGACCTCACCAAGTCTCGACTCTTCCCTTTCTCCTCTGAAAACGCTCGACAAAGCATAGTCCAGCTCGACCCATCCCGTCTACCTCCCAGTTCCGAATGACACATTTCAACAATCCGATACACTTCAACTGGACCTTGGGAGTCCATACACTCTTCAAAACCTCCGGCGGTCCTTCGTACACCTCCAAACTCGTCATCTTGACGCGTTTTCGAGGGTCCCGGAACGGATGTAAATATCCCTCGATCTCGAGTTTGCGCAAAGTTCCTCGGCATGCTTTTAGGAGGAAACTCAGATGTTTCGTGAGATTCCGTCGCTCGTTCAGACGGGAAGTCTGCGACAAGCGGGCCCAGTCCGATTTCATGTGTGTCGAAAGACGAAGACTCTCGAGCTGAGGTGGAAAAATCCATGTGTGGCGTTCATGCTGCAAAAGCTCAGAAGAGTCATCATTGTTGTCTGAAAAGTCGAACCCAATGACGCGACCTTGAGCAAGAGCACCAAAAAAGTTGGCGGATACAGTGTTCCAGGTGATATTGAGGTGACGAAGGTTTTTGGCAGCGGCCAGATGAAGTAAGTTGTAATGGTCGACATCTTCGCTAGCAACCATGGATCCGACAGCGCTGAACATCGCCGAAGCATTGATATAGGACTTGCGGATTCCTGTGAGACGAAGTGTAGTTATAGGAAGATCCTCAAAGGGGAATTTTTTTGCTTTGATTCGCTGGATGAAAGTGAATACAGACAAGGAGCTGTACAGTCCAATAATGCAAGCTCCCGGAGCTGGGGGAAAAGGAAGAGAAAGGGGTAGAATTCGGAAGGCAGCGCCACGTTGTTGAAGACCAGAGTCCGGATATTGGGAAACATGGTTAGGCTCTGCATGAACATGCTCGGGAGTTCCCTGGACCTCAGGACGGACGACTCGTCCGGCCAAAGGCTGGCAGGTAGATCCCAACTCAGGCCAGAACTACCGAGGGCATGAAAAAACTTGTAGATGTGAACCGAGCGAGGCGCCGTAGTCATGTCATCCTCTCTGTCGGCCCAGAAGGAAGAATAATTGCCGAGGAAATGGGAGATATGGCGGTAAGTGAGCTCTCC
>ML770274.1:0-11921 GCA_009733575.1 Gymnopus androsaceus JB14
AAATGGCGAAATCGGATTCCAAGGGCTCATAGGTGTCGGAGTGGGCTGAGTGTACAACTCCTGCGTGGCTTCCTGTTCTAGACCAGCACTCTGAGGCCCTCCCGCACCCGGCTCCAAAAAGGAGAAGAAATTATGAGAGAGAGAGTGCTTGTGATGATGGCCTCTCCTTGAGCTACTAGAACTAGCAGAAGAAGGTCCATTTGACATGAGTGGAGGTGTTGGTCCGCTGATAGATGGCGATCTGCCACCAAACGTGAACCCTGCTGCCGGTGGATTCTCTGCGCTCTTGCCATTCTGCAGGGATGTTGTCATTCTTCGCCCAGAGGGGAAGCTAACACTCAAGCCAGCGGAAAGTATCGGCATCGCTTCCACGTCCGAGGAAGAGGGAAATTCCAACTCTTGTGATCCATCTTCTGAAATGGTATTACTTGCCAGTAATGAACCAGGTCGAGGAAAGAAAATAGAGAGATTACGCGAGTGCAGGCGAGAATGACGACGAGCGTGCTTTTGTCTTTCCCGTCTCTCTCTCGTTCAGCGTCTACTGCTGCAGATGATGGATTCTCTGGGGCGGATACAGAGGGAGTAAGTCCGTTTGGACTGCGTGGATGAGATTGGGCATCCGCAGGAAAGGAAAAGGATAAGGGTGAAGGCAAGGGATGTGAGTATGGCGTTGAAATTGAGCGAGTCCTGGAATGACTGTGACCATTAACACCAAGGTTCTGTGGTGATAATATGGATGCACGGAAAGGCGACGGGGGTGGAGCGTGACCGTTGACTTTGAATGAAGTGCGATATGGGCCTGCTGAGCCGGAAGTAGGGCCATAACCAGCAGAACCCGGGGCAGAGCCATTAGGAGAACGAGGACTGGGTAAAGATATGGACATTGTCCTCGAATGACCCATTAACGGCGGAGGTGCTGGCGTAGAGTGAACTCGAGAACGCGGCGCCTGAATTCGAGGTTCCTTAGGTGGTAAAGGTAAAGTTGGAGCGCGTGCATGTGACTGTGAAGGTGAAAGTGGCGAACGAGGCGGCGGAGGAGCTGCTCGAGTTGGCAGAGGGGATACTGGAGTTGTTGGTTCATTGGAAATTGGTTTAGTGTTGATAACGAGTGTGTTTTCATCGTCGCTTTGACTGGACTTCCGTCGGTGGATTTGAGTTGTGTTTTCCATACTCAGACGTGAAACGAGTGTTGGTTTTACTGCGATAATGGTTTAGCTTTCCAATATCGCATGCTACGGTCAGAAATACCTGCCAGCAAATGTTGAGACTATCTTTGCAAGCCCAGAAAGATGATTTCTAGCGGTCTAAAGACTTTTCAATACCCATATCCGTTCTAAAGTCTGAACATCGTTAAAATCAAGGAATACCCACCTGTACGCGCACGTTAATCGACTCCACGATGGTCCTAGATTTCTGAGATTTAGAAAGCAAAATAGAGTAGATTTAATAATTCAAAGAGGTGGAGAAGGGAGGTAACGACAAAGCTGCTAATCGGAGCAACAAATTTCACGTGCTCCCGAGGCGGAACTGGAAGCGGGCGGACCGTCTTATTTACTGTTGTATTCAAATCCCGCTGGAGCGAGATTTGAATACAACAGTAAACAATCTGCCTTGATGCCTTTTTTAGTAGGTTCGTTCCAAGCCCGTTCCTGATTGGCTGATCGTGTTTGTACATCTTTTTTGTTTCGGTTTATTTGGATCAAATCAAAGAACGGGCTTGCTCCAAGATCGGTCAAAACGGGGAGTCGTTCTCTTTCATGTACGAACACTAAACCATCGCTATCCCTCCAATTCTTTTACGCTACACACTCTTTATAAGCTCCTCAATACATCTCCTTATTCATAATTGCTCTGTCTGCACTTATTATTGAGAAATTGGCCGAAACTTCTTGCTCTCTCATCTTTGGCCAACTTTTACCTTGCACGCGAAGAATTGAAAGCGTTAGGGCCTCAGGTACGTTTGGAACGTCTTTAATCTCTTCGTACGGTACATATAATGGTTTCCAAACAGTTTTTCATCTAGATATTCATGCGTTCGTGCTCTGTCGACGCGACTTTCAGCAGAACCCGCGCGCCTAACCAATATGAATTCCAATACCCCCTTCCAATGTCCCAAATCTCCTCCGAATGCTTCGACTCGTACTCCAGGTACTCCAAGGCGACGAAAGTATCCACCGACACCCTCTAAACGTTGTCAGGGTATCAAAATCGACCTTCCTCGTCGTGTTTCCGACCCAGCTCATATCAGTATCGCTCTGAAAAGCGAACTTTCACTTAGGTTCGAACCAGATGAGTGGCAGGCTCATCTAATCCATCGTGTTCTTCAAGGATACGATGGAATCTGTGTCGCTGCCACCGGATTAGGGAAAAGTCTCATTTTTGAGGGTGTTGCAAAGCTGGCTGGCAAAGGTAAAGTGGCATTGGTGGTATGTCCTCTCAAGGCTCTGGAGCGCGACCAGGTATGTAATTCTGAGTATTCCGAGTTCATTTATAATTAATTATAGGTTGAACATGCACGTCGCAAGGGCATCGACGCAATTATGATTAACGAAGACACGGAAAAAGATGCTCATCTCTGGGAGCAGATGCGTACGACAGCTCAAATGGTCTATCTATCCCCAGAGATGGCGCTTTCTGAGAGCTTTCGGAACAAGCTCTGGAAAGACTCGAAGTTCCGCAGTCGTCTTGCTGCTGTATTCATTGATGAAGCACATTGCATTGACGACTGGGGTGAAGATGATTTCCGTCCCCTGTATCGTCAACTGGACTCGCTCCGTGGATATACGGGCATGGAGGTTCCTTTTGTTGCATGTACTGCAACTTGCAAGACCTCCACGTTCGATCTGCTCTGGAAGACTCTTGCATTCGGTAATCGGCCAGTTTGGGGTATCGACGTCGGTGCTGAACGACCAAATCTTTTCTTTCATACGCGCATTCTCGAAAACACCCATAATCCTGTGCTTGATGCACTCAACATCCTTCCAACCACTATCACTTCCGATACTCACCGTGAAGACATTCCCAAATGTCTGTTCTACTTCAAGTCCGAGGGCGCCTGTCGTGAAGCTGTCCAGACGCTTCGCAAAGTGCTGCCCGAGCATCTTCGTGACAGCGTATATCCTTTTTCATCGGACATGTCGGAAACCGCGAAAGAGAAGTGCTGGAAAGGCTTGGGTGATGGCTCAATAAGAATTGTCTGTGCTACTGATGCTGCAGGCATGGGCTGTAGCATCCCCGATGTCGAATACTCCATCATCTTTGACTTACCTCAAGGTTTGTCTGTTGTCGCTCAACGGTGGGGTCGTGCTGGCCGCGCACGCGACAGCCTCGGCGTTTGTATTCTTCTCGTTCCTTCATGGGCATTCCGTCCAGAATCACGCCCTGTTATTCCTGCACTTGCACGAACGCAAGGAAAGTCCAAGCATGCTTCTGACACCAAAGCAAACATGGTGAAACGGGCAAAGCTCGATCCAGCGCTTGAAGGTTTTATCAATGTTCATGTCGACCAAGGTATTTCTTTTTGGTTTTGCGTTCTTGCACCGTAACTAATTGCAATCTTTTGAAGTGACCAAATGCTCACATGGGTACATGCTTGTGCTCGCGGGCTTTCGATTGAAAGGAATCATCATCTGGCTGCTCATTTACATCTTCGGTGCCTTCCTGATTTGTACGTTCTCCTGTTTTGTTTGACTGCTGATGACACTTGCTAGGAGGAACACCCGCCTATCATTCCCAACTTTGGAATGGGCAGTGTATTAGTCAACTATTATCGAAAAAAGGACGAAAAAGACGACCATATTCCAAAAGTAGGCCTTTATACCTTTTGAATTAAAGCGATTCTAACAATCGCACAGTTCGATCTCGGTGTGCCATTTGTACTGGAGCCGCAAGATGAATCGCCATTTATGAAGTTTGGCTATGTCTATCCAGGTCAGACGATGCCTGCTCTGTATAATAACCTCGTTCGCGCCCCACTGTTCCGCCATAAACCCAAGCCTACCGACTTTTTGGTTGTACGGTGAGTAAAACTTGCTAGTCATCGTCCATTTGTATTGACGGAACTGCAGGAGTAACGTTAAAGGGGAAACCAAATATTTTCTCCGTGAGATCAAGAATCTCTTTGTCCTAGGCCAAACGTATCCAGTAACCGAAGTTCCCGGACCGCACTCGCGCAAAATCACCAACACCATCAAACATCGGTTGCAGATTATTGCGTACAAGCTGCTGAGAAAGAGTGCAGGGGAGCGATTAAAGATATCTAGGCTGATGAAATATTTCCCTGATCAGAATGAATTGCAGATGAGGCAGCGTTTGTGGGACATATGAGTATGTAACTCTTTTAAATCCTGGGATTCACTTGGTTAAACGTTCATATTCAGAAACAAATCGGAAATGTCCTCGGTGGGAGGAGTTCAATTCTGGAGCTGCACCTGGACCATCAGCTTCCGCGGCTTCACCATCTGCAACTAGTCCTCCTGCGACCCCTAGTATTGGATTCCATCGATCCTTTGGACTTCCCACAGCAACCAGTCCTTTGGCTACTAGCCCGCCTCTGACTACTGCATTTGACGACACCTTCTATAAGTGCACCGAAAATCAAATTGAATATTGGGAAGAAAACTTGATGAGATTTATTCGATGTGTACTTGTAGGTGTACAACTAATACTAATAATTTTTGAGATACGCTTGGGTTCGGAAAGGCCCACATTGCAGTGAACGATATCGGTGAATTGATTGACTTTCGTTTTTGCTTGGAAGACACAAGCGATCAGCGTCTTAATGTCGGCGGTCCCCAATCTAATCTGCCCAGGCCTTAAGCTTGGCAAGGGAATGAATGGGATTCCGCTGGTGGCGATACAGTCAGGCTCTCCTACTTTTCTTTGGAATGATTTTCTCGCACTTATACCCACTGCACAAGAGTTGGACACGCATTGAGATATGAAAACCGACTTGGACGACTGCATTTCATTGAGACGAGCGAAAGGAGAAGCTCCGAGGCTATCGATATCAATGGAACCCAGCCCGTTTTCGAGTTCTGGCGTTCACGTTGGAGTCTAGCCGAGAGGGTTTCCTCAAGAAGAACTCCAAGAACAATTCATTCACTGCATTCTTCGAGAATGAAAACTCGTCATTTCATACAGTTGTTCTCAGGAAAGCTCGAAAGCAGCCAAACGGACGCTCAAAGCTGTGGTAAAGTTTTGTTGAGAAAATCGGAGTTAGACCATGATCTGCATGAAAAATTCCAGGAGCCATTTTGCGGTGTAGGTGAGCTACGAGCGTCGAGGAGCATGTGTTGGGTAATCTCACTCAGATAGGGGTGAAGATGAAGGGGTAAAGAGGTCCAAATTCATTTCCATTAACCAAGTCCCAATTCGTTTCCATTAACCAAGTCCCAATTCGTTTCCATTAACCAAGTCCCTTTGATTAATCAAACTTTCCAACCACCTTCAGACTCTCCAGTACATATAAAAGCCAGGTAGTTACATTTTGTAATCCTTTGAGCCATGAACGACAACTCATCCTCTGCTGCTTTCGGTTCTAGGTTTGTCTCCTGTAGTTTCGAAAAGCAGTCTGAAGGGTCTAGAGTATGCAGTCAGTACTCTGTCGTACATATACTTCAAATTGCATACCTTCAAAGCGTTTCCCCCCCCATTTTCACCCGGCTGCAGAAACTCAGCGTTTTTCAGCAGCTCTGTAATCCTGTCCTTTATAAACTTGCTATGCTCTCCCAGGAGACCATTTCCGCGCTCCAAATTCTGTCCATTGTTTTGTTTGAGAACAAGCTGAAAATCTGGCAATACTTGTTCTGGAAGTGCATTGTGTTCATTGGTTAGATTGTTCTTCGCTCCAGCTCTTTTTGCTCCTCGGTCCTACAGATTGCGTTTAGTGTATGAACTTCAATACTCCAGAAACACTACCTTTAAACCTGATTTGCTCCAACCCATTACAGTGCGGCGTTACTCCTCAATGCAATTAGAAATGATTGCAGCAGGAGATGAGATGAAAAGGTCGGCGATGAGGACAGATGAAGGAGACAGAAGAGAGGACACGAAGAAAGCTGCGGTGATTTCACAGGCTCTGTCTTGAGATTTAAATGATTAATCAATTCCTTTCGACAATTCCCTTTGATTGTCAGGTCGCTTTTGATTAATCAACTCCAAATTCCTTTCGATTAACCAAGTCCCTTTGATTAATCAAACTTTCCAACCACCTTCAGGCTCTCCAGTACATATAAAAGCCAGGTAGTTACATTTTGTAATCCTTTGAGCCATGAACGACAACTTATCCTCTGCTGCTTCTATCATTCAGAAGGCTATTATGAATGAGATTTACCGTGTTGCTCCCAAGCCTCCACGAGCTGCCCAATTAACTGGCAGTGACTGTACCTTTTCCTGTTATGTTAATGATGGAAGGGGCGATCTGAAGAGTTGTGGAACGGTAATCCGCATGGTGTGTTTTTCTCCTCCTTTGAATAATGTTTCCAGTAACATATAGTTTCTTAGTGCACAATACATAATCATCATGATCGACCTTGTGGTACACCCATAGATATCACTCAGCCTCTCAGTCTGGTAGATCGCACATTGATCATGGGCCTGGCTGTCATTTACCAACAGATAACTGGCCATTCCTGGAGCCTTACTCATCGTCCAACTGCAACTTTCTGGAGCTGTTTTCCCGTCTTACCTCTTCCATCGCCCAGAAATGCCAAGGCTTACTTGGAGGCTGTCCAAAAGCACGTTCAGGATGGAATCATGCGTTTCACAACCAACCATCCAGATGAAACTTCTGTTGCTGAAAGGATCAGACCTCCTCTCGATGGTCTTCTTGGGTGGCACGATGTCTGGTCCGAGGATGGATCATACAACGCCGCTGCACACCCTTCTGTAGAGTATAATTCTGAGGAGGAGAAGACTGTCAACGCCATTGCTCCTGAAGTCTCTCGCTCTCGAGAGGCTCCCAATGAGGAGGAGACTCGGGATACACGATCTTACAGGCCCAGTACTGTCTCTCCTCCTCCTGATATCCCTCGAAATGTTTCCGACAACAAGAGAACTCGTCATAGTGTTCAAAAAGTTTGTGAGTATAATTCTGACTCATAGAATAGTCTCATACTGATACTGTGTTCAATACTCTAGTCAAAGCTCGTGGTGATGGTACTTCCGTCCGTTACACGGAAGTAAACAGTCCAACTCATGCTGCTTGTTCTGCCACCCGTCGTCGCAAGTACCAAGGCACCATTCTTATTCCAGATTCGGATGGCGAGGATGAGGCTGTGCATAAAGCAAAGAGGGCTCGGGCATCTAGCTAAAGTGGTCACATAGATCTAGTCTCTTCCATCTTAGAATTATCATCCATATATTACTCTCGCACCATTTGTTAGAAGTTTGGTAGATATTGAATTATAGTACTAACCAATGTGGATAACTCCCAACTGGAATGAAGCTGGAAGGTCTGCCTTGCAAGAAAATTCCAGTAGCAATGTGTGGTGGAAAGACAGATACAGAATCGAAATTGTCAATTTGATTGAGAAACTAGGAGGGAGATCTCAGCAGTTGGGAAGCGCAAAACCTCCAGCATCTGACACGTGCACTACAGCGTGAGATGAAGATAAGCTATGAGAGTTAAGTAGGTATAACAGAGACGATACTAGCAATGCGAGTATCCGTCTCTATCTTAGATAGAAAGGGTTTGGCTGGGGCTTGGCCCGCGCAGGTGGGCAAATGATTATAAATTTTAACACCCGCGCGGTCGAAGCCGGAACGTCGGAAGATGCTGGTAATAGGGAGGTGGGTGGGAAGCTCAATAAAAAGTGATATAGGAGCGACGGCTATGAGAGTCGACTCCAAAAAGGATAACAGCGCACTGCCAACTTTCAAGCTGTGCTTATCTTATCCTCTGATAAGCGCGCTCTGCTAGCTTATCGCGGATTAGCTTACTAAGCTCCGGGGACCCGTTGCTTACTCAGCAATTCCTTTCTTCTAACGTTCATTCAAAATGGATACAGCAGAAGCAGAATCCGCCAGAGAACTCCGCATTGTCCAGTCAGAAGGTCTTAACCTTCAGTCATCCATTGAAACTCGCCCAGATTTGAAGGTTGGAATACAATAAGATGTTCTGGCTACTTTGTTCTCTGATGTTCATGGTTTCAGCCGTTGGTGGAGGCGTTACTCGCTCGACTTAGGCATTATCACATTCCTAATCCGCAAACACCTTCTGAATGGATGGCTAGGGCCATAACAGTCTTTGCAACGAGCCTAGCTACCATTCTGTCAGCGGGTCCCGGCCAGGAAAAGAAGCTCCCATGGAGCATGACAGGGAGCTCCTATACTTTGCCTGCAGGACACCTTCTTAATTGCGTATGTTTTATTTGAATTATGGCACAGATCTATGTGAAAATGAAAACCTTTTGTAGTTCAACCCACTATGTACAGGACGAGGCTGGGTTAGCATCATGGAGAACACCCTGAAGCTTATCAGACAGGACAAGGAGTTGTGCCAGCCATCCTCGCAGGCAATGACTCCTTACCGAGAACTTCATCCCGATTCCTCCACCGTTATCAAAAGTCTATTTTTGAGCATTGGTAATCTTCTGAAGAGGACGGAAATTCAAACCATCATGCTCAACATTAATTTCGCTGCTATACACATGGCGCTTCTACGAGCAGTAGATATTTTACTTTGTGTACTCAGTTGCATTTCTGATCATCATGGTTAGGGTATCTTAGAATACCAGTCAACATACGAAGCATTCCGAAAGGATGTCGAAGCAGTCATCAAACAGTAAGATCTGCCGTATTTTTAGTTCGGTATGCATAACTGAAAAATGCTCCAGGACCGACCTGGACTGGGATTCGTTTGAAACGTTCAGAAATAACTACAAAACTGGTGTCACGCTCCAACTCCCATTACATCTTGCTCTGGCAATTTCGCCAATCATGTTATTAAGAAAGATGCAGCTTTGGAACTTGAGCGTCAATCGGGAGCATCTTTTCACGGTAAGCTGATTGATCTGTTTCATACATAAGTGCACTACAATGAGATTATTATCTCAGATTGCTCGAGGTTTGAACCCTAATCCCCCAATACTTCTCCGGCGAATAAACGGTGCTATCTGGAGAAGCTTAATCAAAATATCAGAGGGCACAATGACTGCCCGTGGTCTTCTTTATGACTTGTATCAAGAGTTCTCTGAAGAAGATCTACGGAGTGTTTCTGATATTGATGCACATTTTTTTAATCCAGGTAATCACCACAGTTTCCAGAAGGTGATGGCTTGTTGACATTGTTTATGCTAGTTCCATCTTCAACGCTTTCTGCAGCATCCACCCCAGTCTTGGTACAAGAGTCTGCAAGTTCTGATTGCAATCTTCAACATGCACCTGGTAAGTTTTCCTTTGTGCAACTGTGATGCTAAATTGTTTCCACATTTACGATTTTCCAGACCCGTCTCTTGTTGCTGCGTCTTCACCTCCGGCTGTATCTTCAGCTCCACCTGCATCAAGTTTGCATATTGATTACATTTAATGTTCATTATTATTAACTGTTGAATCCTTAGCGGCCTATTCCGACTGTTTATCAAGCACATCCCTGGTCAATGCACTTAATTTGGCTAAGGCAGCTAATACCCAAACATCATTGGATGCAGGGGAGTGCCTTCAGCCAGAGACACGCAAGGAGGGGCAATGTGAGTAAACATACAACACTGTTTTTATGGAGGAACTTATGTCTTCTGGCGTTTCCACAGCCATAGTTTCCTCTAGCCGTCCTAGCAATACAATCTTCACACCAATTAGGCCTCAAAGTGACGTTCCACCAGCTACTCTTGCTACCTCATTTACTGAAGATGTAATCATGGCTGGTATGTGGTTTGAATATTTGAACGTTCGAGCTCAAGCTTACTGTAACTGCAATAGGCCTAGTTGAAACTCCCAATCCAACATCTCATAAAAAAGGAACCGCGTACCCAAAACCCAAGCGAAAGCTTAGTGATGCGGAGGTACCAGATATCAAATCCAAACCTGCTCCTCAAGCCGTAAAAATTAGGATCTCATCTCGCCTTGCAGCGGCACATGTCAATACCAAAACTTCTAGCATGAAGAAGAAAGGTGGCAAGACTGTACCCAAAAAGAAATATAGTAAGAAAGCAGCCAAGCGAAAAGCCAGGGAAGGTATTGAGTCAGAGAAAGAGGAAAATATTGGGTCAGAGGTAGAGTCAGAAGAAGATGCCATGCCGGGAATGGTCAAATCGGAAGAAGATCAGAGCGTTGGCCACAACTATGTGCTCTGTACAGACCGCCCTGTATGCTTTCTCTATCGGTGCAAACAAAAAGAAATAACTGATCCATCCCAGCGCAGCACAGAAGACCCTGTGGATATATATTCCCATGATGGGAAGTCAGTCTTTCGCTTCCAACCAGATCTCTTTGTGAGTTTTATGTTCTTGTTTTGTTCTATCTGTTTATGCTATATTTTTAGTCCAAAACCCAGCATGAACTTCTAAGAAGTATAATCAACCGGGTAAACCAACAGGAGGGTCGTGCAAAATGCAATGATTCAGTCTCCGTAAATGAATGGGTTGACCTAACAACTCCTGTCCCAGGACCTCAGCCCTCTCCCGTCTATGAAACCACCTATCATGAGTGGCTTGGACTTTCGAGCTCCCATCAACAAAGCATCTTCAAGACACAAAGCATACTTTTACGGAACTGTCCCATCAAATCCCGTCAGTTCAATCTTGAAACCTTCAGGGAAATATTAGGGAATGTTGATACCCTCCGGACCATGCACGGTGTGTTTGTCTGTTCTCATTAAATCCTGCCACTCATTTTTGAATAAAATTAAAGATGCATCTCTGGATCTAACAGACCTTCAAGAGCCGCTTCCGCCAAAGGATGTCAATTCAGAATCAGACTCCGATGAGTCAATTGCAGATGGTATTTCAAAACCCTGTCTTTTAAAGCATTTCTTGACTATGTATTTATTCAGACCCAACATCCATCAACAACGTCCATGTCCAGGCTACATACCGAAACATGGTTGAGACTGCAGAAAAACGTACGAAGATCCTCAATGGCCTCAGTATATCTGCTGTAGGCAAAAGTCCTGTTCCACCAGGAAGTCTCTTTACTGGCAATGAAGCCGAAGGTCATACACTAGGTACTGCTGGATTCTCTGCCTTTGTTCGGCGAGCATGGAGAGAGTGGGCCCTTGCAGCGATTGCGGATGCCATCCACCATGGACACATTGACTGCAATGGACTCTTGACGTACATTTCTGTTGTGACTGGAATCAAAGGATGGATAATTGCAGATCCTGTGAATAGACACGATCTTGGCTCCCTCGATGCCTTTGGAGATGGATATGATGTTGACCTCCAAAATTCCCAAAATTGGAGATTGTATTCTCTGTTGCTCCGACCGGGGGATTGGTTGTAAGTGCTTTTGTAATATTTATCAAACATTTGATTTCACTCATGCCAATACTCATAGCATCATGAGACCATGCGTACCCCACTTAGTACTGACTCTTCAAGATTGTATATGTCTAGGAGGGCATGATTACTGCTCCCAAACCTTCCCAGAGTCAGCCTATGGGATCTTTCATGCATTCACCGGATCTGACTTCTTGACCAATACACATCATCTGGAGGCCATTGAATGCCAACAGCGCATCATTGCTTACTACTATGAGGAAATCGTACACTTTGAAGGAACCTTTGAAGAACAGTTAGCATTCCATGGCAATGTCGAGAAAGAAGATGGTATGTTTTCTTGCCACTTCCATCACTCAAACTGATCTGTTTCGTTTAGGCGGCCACATCATTCCGCACCTCCCTAACTTCAATTTTATCGATGACGTGGTTGGATATCTTTTCCTCCACAATATTGTTCAGCTAGGCAATATCCTTGATGTACGA
>ML770275.1:0-11899 GCA_009733575.1 Gymnopus androsaceus JB14
TTGAATGAGGCAGCAGGCATTCTGGAGAATATCTAGCTGACCAACACTCTTTCGCTATTCCAGATTCATGGCAGGGCATTCGAAATCCCAAAAGGCCGATTTGGTATGTAAAAACAACCTACGTATGGGCCCTACTGATACTTCCGCTACTCCAAGGTCCGCGCGTTTGTATCTGTGGAGGCCGATGAAGATATCAGTGAGGAAGAAGATTCTAGCGAAGAGACAGAGCTAGACCTTTCAGAATGGAAACGCCAGACCACTGAATCCATCCCTCTCCCTTCCGCCAAACAACCCTCTAGGCTGGACCTGCTCCTAGACCGACTCAACGCAGAGATTGAAGCCCGAACTCATGATCTAGCCACTCTTCCCCATCCCTCTGAGTTCCTCCCTGAATCCCCTCACAAAAAGCGGCATATAGCTCGCTCCAATTCACCAGAGGAATCGTCTTGTGTATCCGAAACTTCAGTAGACGCAGGTACTTCCTGGGACGCTGCTTTCGCAGCCAATCCTGGGTCACGACAGGACTTCATCGATGGGTTGCAACTGGGTTGTGATCTTGACGAAATCCTCGCACACTACTCTGGCTCACAATAACACCCAAACCGTCCCACAGCCCTTGTGTCTGCGCCAGACCAGGATGAAGAAGAAGACTGCAGATTTGAGTGGGAACGGTTTCGCTCCTGGGTCAATGTAGTCAGTGGGGGGACTGCCGAGCTCTTTGAATTTGGAATTTATTACATTCGTTGCAGGGTAACTATCTTTTCGTTGTTTGAATGCGGTCAAATTGCTAACATTCGTTCCAGAGAGGTCGAGAGGCAGCCATCGTTAAACGCATCTGCCACGACATCGAGGTTGGCCACGTTAATCAAGAAATACTCCGAAACGCGTCTTTGGCAGCACTCCCCGGAGGTATCTACATTCAGGCCCGTAGCATGCTTCCGGGCAACCACGTCCTTGCGAGCTATCTACGCACTTGCGATGGGTTCATATATCCCAATGCTCCTCGTGATGTCCATCCTGGTTGGACCACCGAGTCAATATACCCTCGCAGTCATTACGAGGTGTCTTTCATTGCCAATAGCCCTACTCTCCAACTTCCCAAACATCATCTTGTGGTTGGACTTAATGCTTATAAAGGTTGGCTACACGAACAGTGCAAAGATCAATTTCGCATCGGGACGTGGGTTACGGCCACAAGAGGTCGTTATAAAGGAGACTGTGGGCTTATTGTCGAGGACGACTACCATGAGCTTGACTCATCAGAGCGAATGGTTTTGTTCATCCCCAGGATTAGATTTCCGAACTTCAGACCCAACGCCGAGTCAGCTGCAGCTGAACCACCAAAGAAGGTGAAGTCCTCTCGGCACCCCTCTCCCGTTCACCTCGTTGGTGCCGGCGCGATTCTGCAGATGGCCAATAAATTCAAATGCAAACTCAAGGTTGAGTGCATTGAACACTGCAACAAACCGGAGACCTGTGTTCATCAGGAGATTAATCGCAAGCGAGTAACTTTCCAGGGCCAAACCACTCGTGGTGGGCTCGCGCTGACTGTCCAAAACATCAGCACGCTGAAGTTCACCTTTAGCTGCTAGGATGATATATCAAACAAGGGACATTCTGCATTTTTCGGGATACATCACCAAGCAGGATGCTCCCTTCCACTATAAAATACCCTCAGGTGCAGGTTGGGCCCACCAATACAGGGTCCTGAATGTCCACCATACTACCCCCGCCACCTGCTCGCCACCATAACTGCACCTCCCACCCAATGCTGGCCTAATTGGGTTAATCATCATCCATCAAATTGCTCATCAATATCCGGCTGTCGCCCAACGGGTCTCATCCCTTACTTGCAATGTCGCGCTTGATACCACATCTACGGCCGCCAAGCGTTACTACTACCCTGCATGATATTCCGCACGCATTGCTCATTGTTGCGTACAGCGTACGCAACACTTTCCAAATTGAGCGACAAAAAATTTGAAATCACGAAAAAATCAACAAAAAATGAATCATATTATTTCATATTAGATACGCTACTGCCCGTATGAATGTAATTTAACATAGGGCGAGCAGAGCGTGTAACAGCTATGCCTCTTCCGCCACATCCATTCCATTCCCTCCTTGTCCCCTATTCTCAATCTCGCTCCCACCCTCTCATGCATCTGTCCTAGACCCAGTGATACCGGTTCTTGAAGATGCTCCAGTCGAGGTCGTCCCATTGACCAGCAGCGCCTGCCCGTTTGCTGTATCCGCATTCTACGATCATTCCAATCCCTCCCTAAGACAGACTCTGTCCCACAGCTGCATGGCCCTCGTATATCGGTGAGATGTTGGATATCAAACGTGTAGAGGCATGGTTTTTGGATATGTTTCCTCCTGCTTGAAGGGAACGTAAACGGATTGATGAATATATCCGAATGCGAGTCGGAGTTTGGGATGGGAGGGAACAATGAAAGAGGAGCATCAACCGCTGGGGTTGGCTTGGAATGGGCAACAGCACTCCCTGTCGCTGCTCTCGGCGCAAATCAAACTGAAGACAGTTCAGCAAAGGAAGAGCAGCAGCGGAGTCGAGGACAGTTGTTTGATTGATCAATTTGGCCAATAGAGGAGTGCGTTGGGCGAAGATGGCCGAGTTGGGTGCGTGGAGAAAATTATCGGGGTTAACAGAGTGGATGAAGGTGAGAAGGGATCGGTGAACATTGTTACGGAAGGAGGAGAGGGAGTAGCGGTAAAGGCAGTAGCAATAGAGCCACAAGAACCGCGCTACGGTTTAGGTAGATGTTAGTTAAAGATGGATGCACTCCTGTTATGATATTAGGTCAATAAGCAGCTCAGAGTTGGCGGAAATACTTCAGAGGTACGTACTTATCTCCATCCCAGCTGCCACTTGCTCCAGTCATCATGGAATCACTTGGCTTTGACCTCTATAGCATCGATATGGTCCTCCAAAGCGTCAACAGTGGTTTATTTGGTCCATTTTCGCAGCATCCAAAGCTCTTTCACATGCTCGGGCATGAGAGAAAGGTTCAGTCGAGCTGCCGTATGAGAAGAGGGATAGGATCGATGGTCCTGTCACTAGAGCATCACCAAGAAAGACCTGGTGATGTCGAGAATGGCATAGAGAGAGAAGCTGGCTAAAGGGACGGTCTGCTTTGGTGAGCTGTGTGAAGTTTGTTCAGTATCAAAGCATTACTGCTATTTTATACGAGCAAGCTAGGCGGGTATTTCTAGGTAGAAAGGCAGTGGCGGAGTTGAGGACAATTGCTCGAATTGGGATCGATTCGGGCAACACAGAAGTGCGTCGGACGAAAATGGCGGAAGACTGGCCGATATTTTTTATGGAGGGAGGATGAGATGGATGAGTCGACGCGGGGGAATAATTTGAGAAAAACGAGCTATAACCGGGGAAGAAGATCAAGAAAACTTCGAAATCGAAAATAATAAACAAACAAAATAGACGTACCATGGGCCTAAGAGAGTTTGAGCGAATCTTGGCTGGTATATTGTCGTCGTCAAGAGCAAAAGTTGAACCGTGAGATAGAAAAGAATAGCGTTCGGAAACGCGGTCCGCTGGCGCTTAACGGGCGTTTCTCTCGAGCTCGTCGTTCGAAACGACAATCTCAAGCAGCAAAGACACCAGATTTTATCCGGATGCTCCGGGATCGCCTTGATACATGTGTATTAGTCTTTAATACACTGAAGTATCACTTAATTAGCGCAATGACTTGATAGAACTCTATCTCATTCTGATCAATGTACAATGACCTTGAGCCAAATATAAATGATAAGAGCGTCCCAAAGCTTGTTAAATCTGAATATAGTAGCACTACCTTCATTATGGCTTCGATTTAGCGAATCATACTAAGAGATGCATTGTCGAAGAAAGTACATACAAACGGACTACAATTATTCAGACCATATCAACGTTATATTTTTCATGAAAATAAAATATTACCAACGTAAACCTTTGGGGGCCATAGATCGAATATTAGTATCATATAAAGTAAGATCCTACAGTTTTAGAGGTGACCGGAGTCTCCAAATGAATATACGTCCTAAATACTTTTCACAATTTGTGGTGATGTTGGTATCAAGGACATTGACATGTCTCTGGACACCGACACACTTATCCATACTCTATAAATTTTGCGCATTACATTTATCCAGCTTAAATTGATGTATTCCGGTTATTTTGCATGCTCCTGAGCATTCACGCTTGCTGGAGAGACTGTCAACATTGGACCTTCGGGTGTCCGGAAGAAGTATCGGATACTCCGCGGACTTCGAAGCGCCCAATTTCACCTGACCTTCTCAGAGTCCCACGGTCGCTTTCTTTTCGTTCAACCAACTTCTTTTGCTCGACTTCACTCAATTCTCGCTCAAGAACTTTCAGGTGAGCTTCATTCTCTTTATGCTCTCGTATCCAACTTGTATACCCTCCCTTGAACCGAAATCAACAGACGCTGGTGCTGGCCGACCCTCTTTCACATTTCTCAAAGATTTGGGTGAAACATTTCCTCATTGGGCAGTGACCGTGAGTTATTTCTTATTGTAGAATATCCCTCAGCTCAAACCTGGATCTGGCAGGATATATAGCATACTGATAATCTCATACGCCGCTGCATTCTTACGCCTCTTTGAACGCGACCTACTACACAGCATCTCCCATTCCCTGGCCGCGCAAAACGCTCGCATTCTCTACGGGACCTGGTGGAAGGTTTAGTCGCAGTGGAGGAGGTGGATTTAACCGTAGGGATCCGGAGAAGACATTCGTGTGAGTAATACTGTATTATTATCCAAACCTGATACTAACATCTCTCTTCGTACAGACAATTCTTCAGCTCCAACTCCCATTCAGCAGCATGAGTGGCTACTCTTGTTTCGCCAGTTTGGCGTCATTGACGATGCGCTATGGATGGATCGTTCGCTTCTTTTGGAGGTATGCCTGGAGGCACGGACGGCGTATACCCTCCCATACTTCTTCCACCACTTAATAGCCAGTATATATCGCCCACACACTTGAAAGCACCATCCTCCAAGCACCTTTACCCTATACGAAGGTGAGCGTCAAATTGTCATGCACATGCGTGCCAATTTGAACATGTCGGTTTACATCCAGGTGACAAGGTTGTGAGTCGACTAGTGGCTCTATAACCACCACTACTCCCGCTCATGCACCCCTCCTTCCTTTAGCAATAGACACACAATTTAATAACCCCCTCGCCCTCCGGTCTTGACCCTCGTCAACTTCCTGTTCAAGTCGATTTTGTTGCCGACCTCGGTCCAAATTTTACTTACCAAACAGCACTATGCCTATAGCCGGTCGCCCAATCCACCTGCGCTTTATCTGCGTCCGCGCATACTCCATTCCAGCACGCAACATTGGGACAGAGTTTGTATCTGGAGGCCGGGATGATATTTACGGAAAGGCTCGGAATCGTTCGCTGCCAGGGTAAGAGCAGTGATTGAGTACTGATGGATCACTGGAAGAGGGCAAAGAGGTCGAAAAGATCTTATGAGTTTGATCTCATTTGAGGCTACGATCAATTGATTTAATTTTGCTCAAGGACCTGCCATCTACCCAAACTGTTAAATACCGCGCCATGCTGCATGGGTGCATGAGAGGGGAAGTGAGATGGAGGGAATAAGGAAGGAATGGAATGGGAGGTGGATGCGGCGGAAGAGGCATACTATAGTATGCGCTTGTCTTGCCGAAGCATAATATATTATTTATTATTGTTACTATGAGTCGCGTATCTGAACCGTTTGTGTGAAATAGTAGAATTCATTTTTCGCAGATTTTTTTGCGATTTTTAGGGCCCAATTCGGCAAGTGTCGCGACCGCTGTTGGCAACAGCGAGCAAGGCTGGCGGGATAATATTCAGGCCGTAGTAATGATTGGCGGCTGTAGGTATAGTATTGGGCGCAATATCGCGAGTAAAGCATGGGACCCGTCAAGCGGCAGGCCGGATATCGATCAGAACATTGATCATTTATCAATTTCCGATTTTGGCCAGCGTTGGGCGGAAGGTGCGATTACAACAGTGAGCGGATGGCGGGGGTAATATAACAAACAGTAGGGACCTCATATGCCCCTGCCCTGGTATGACAGGCACAACCTACACCAAACACTATTTTGTAGGGAAAGGGAGCATCCTGCTTGGTGATGTATCCTCAAATAAGCAATATGTCCCTTGTTTGATACATAAATCTAGCAGCTAGGGCTGCTGAAGTTGGCGGAGACACTTCCCGACGATCTTGTGATGTCCTTTTCCAAAGTGGACAGTGTTGATATCCTTAAGACTTGGATGCCACCTCCCTCTTCCTGGTCTTTTGAATGCGGTGAAGAGGTTGCAGCCATTCCATTTGACGGTGGTACTCTGGCTTTGGAATTCACGCAAGAAGTGTTTTGCGAGTTGAGTATTGAAGACGCAAGTCAACGGGAAGGGAAACTTCTGGAGATTCTCCCTTTGTACTGCAGGGTTGAGTTTGTTGGCCAGAGAGAGCGAGCCATTCCTTACCATTTTCTTTGAAAGAAGATGCGACTAGGCGATACAGTGCAGTTGTTAGCAGGAGTTCGACCTATCAAGGAGATCACACGTACTCCGGTTGAAAACACTGTCGTCAACATGATTCGCAGTGAAGTCGTCCCCTTATGCGGAAAGCAAGGATTGGTAGTAGCCGTTAGCGACCGGACTGTGGACGTTTGGATCCCCGAAATCGCAACAACGCTCTCCTTGCATCCAAACACTCTTTGCAATCTATCCCTCAACACTATCGCTGTTCTGTTCATACCCTGGCCGCCGTTTGCTAAATTTCATATTGGTAACAATGAGCAAGCAATCCCTACGAACCCGTTGAATCTGGTTTTAAATCAGAGTCAGGAATTGGATACAGTCTCTAGATCCGCAGAGCCTGGGCTGTCACGTCTTCCCTACTTCACGGGGAAATCTCCTTGGGAGGATATCCTGGTCACTCCAGTCGGTCGTCTTCAGTGCAAGGGGTACCGCGGATGGGTCAAAGAAGTCAAACAGGATGAGAAACGCATCAGTGGTATTGCAGTTCTCATCGAGTACCAGACTTCCAACATGACAGATTCACCGAGGGAGTGGTTCGACTACGATGTTCTGCGCCGCTGCGACAACCACCGATTCATTCACGACAATTACATGGGCGAACAGCGTGCGAAGACCCAACATAAGGGCGTTACGTATTATGACTTTAAGGAAGGATACGTACCAAAATATACTTTGGAGGAAGAAAAGGAGGCGTATGTCCTACAGAAGGAGAGATCGAAGGCCGAAGAACGCCAGCACCAAATGCATCAACATCATATCTATGTCAATGAGATACTTGCACAATCCAACAAGACTCGTTCGCAGTGGATTAATGAACGCCAGGAGTTGCTGAGGCAAGCAGGAGCTGACCTAATCCGGGATGAAACGACAGGACTATACTACTTGGGCAGCTCAATGATCACTGATGCATCGTCCCAAACTCCAAACCCGTACATTAATGATAGTTGGCACGAATCCATCGATCTCTCGCGTGCATCCTCACCTACACCGCTACCTTCTGTCTCAAGTCATTGGCTGCTCGACCCTCGTATTCGGGAAGGCTTAGGTGACAATGACCTTTTGCTTGCTTTCAAAGGTGAAAAGAAGGATCGCCGGGTGTGTCTGCGAGTCATAAACGGCCTCACGGAGGCATACAGTGCTATTGGTCACAAGCGTCCAATTCAAGTGCAGGACCTTGTGGAGGATTTTCGTTCCTACAGAGTGACAAAGCCATTCAGGGCTGCTGGACTTTATCTCGTCTGTGAAGGTGACCACATTGGGAAACTAGTTCATCGTGCTTCGGAATACTACGGCAATAACGGGGAGCTTTACAAAGATCCCCTTTGGACCGTTCAAGTTGTATCCGTGGTAAAAGAAAATGGGAAGTTTGTCGAGACCATCATGATGGACTATCCCCGCTTCCATCTGCATGGTGCTTCACTTGCGGAGGTCCATGAATCCAGAGAGCGGAGGACATCAGGTAATGCGGCAATGACAGTACTACGGGAACAGCGCGATCATGTCTACACGAATGGATTTTGGACGGACGATGATGGAGTTCTCCGTGGACTATTTTTTGACAACGGACAATTTTTTGACATCAATGAATCACTCGGACATCCTTAAATATCAACTGCTGTATCTCTAGTAATGAATTTGTATCGAACTATGTAAATAAAACTACCTACGATATAATCATTGCTTATCTCTGTAATAGCTTCTTCTAGAACGCGAAAGCTAGTAATGTTGTGTTCAGTAAATGTAAATTACAGCTTTTCAGTATTTCCATAATAAATGCCAGGGCGGTTGATCAAGTTGATATAAACTGCTTTGAGTTGCCCTTTTGGGATCTATTGTCTGATTTATTGAGCGTCCACAATGACGTTAAACTACAGGCCACACTTGCATGAAATTGGAGCACAATGAAGTGTGCGGGTTTTGGTTCATGAATCCACTATCGGACCTCCAATTAGCACTTGAACTGGAACCTCAATCTGCCATGTCTTTTCGACATTCAACCACAGCTCGTAGTCAATCAAATAAGACTGTTTTGCCATACGATCAATCGAGTTGAAAGGTATGCTCTTTTATTGTGCTACATGTTTTTGCTGACTTTGAGTTTAGGAGGTCAGTCGAGCTGCTCGGAAAGCCCTTACGGAAAGGACTTCAGCAGCAGGGAAAAAGGTCAGTTTCATTACTCTCAAAGATTTTTTGCACGTTACTCAGGTTATTTGCTAGTTGCTCCAACCTCTCACTACAAGGTCCACCTACAAACCCCTCAATCCTCTTCCTTTGTCTATCATCCCGACCCCCGTGGTTCACTTCGACGACATCTGGCCCGACGATCCCTTTTACTTCAACAATACAGTCGATGACACCTCGCTCCCAAGTTGGGGATATGTTGAAGACTTATCAGCGGACGATTGTATTGCTATGGACGACTACTTCCGTTTTCTGCTCCCATTAGCTCGTTATCGCGATCCCGAGATTGCCAACTGGGTCCTGAAGCGCATGGACTTCGAACTAGAAGCTTTAGCCAGGCTCCCGCACGTTGACTGCCCTGCCTTCGAAGGCGATTACTCACCAGACCGCAAGGAGTTATGCCTATGGCTACTGAAGCATGATAAGGATGGTTTGCATGCGATTCACCAGAATACCATAGCACTACTGCGATCTGTAATTGACGACATCCCGGAGTATGAGATATCGAAGCATGGGGCAGCTGATTCCGCTAAGCCTTTGCCAAATATCCCGATAAGTGTCGGGGAACATTTTGCAATTTGACCCGATAAAATCAAAGAAAAAAAAAATTTGCCCCAGGACACTATTTGCCAAATATTCTGATAGGGGGTGGATCATCCTCGGGTGCTGCTGCCATTTGATCGGCACAACGGCAAACTTGTGGATTCCGTTTCCACCCTTCCCAGGGCGCTTATTTGCTTGTTTTGCTAAATATTTGGCATATTAACTAGCTTCTGGCTCTTTTGCCAAATATTTGGCATTGTTAATGCTATTGTCAAAAGTGGCGGGATTTGTGCGCATGCCCGCCCACCGGCAACCATATCATTGGGCGCTTACGGGCGCTTATTTCCCGAAACAAGTCGGTCATTGGGCTGCATAAATCTTCAAAAAATCATAAAAAATGTCGAAAATATTCAGGGATGCATTGATGCATACTGGCACTCAATTTGCATATGGTACAGGATCTTTTGCAAAATATCTCGGTCACACTATACTGGGGGGCATGTACCCGGCCTCTGTCACTTACTTTCCCACGAAAAAAACCAAAAAAAATAGGTTACTGTACTTGATAAATCGTGAAAAAATCATGAAAAACCTCGAAAATATTCAGGGGTGCATTGATGCACACCAGCTTAATTTAAATACGGTACAGGATCTTTTGCAAAATATCTTGATTGGGTTACAATGTGGATCCCTGACTATTAGCACTTGTAAGGAAGTACAATACCAATTTTGATTGGGTCACAGAGGGTCTACGGTGAGGCAAAAAAAACTTGAAGCAAATCTGTTTGATACTAACTCCCCCAAAAGTGTCCTAAAATAGCAATCTTGGGACCCTGAGTGGAAAGTTTTACTTGGGTCACGCAGCTATACTGTGCAGTGATCAATTCAAAATTTGTTATGAGAATCACAGTCAAAAGGTATGGTGTATCAATCAACATTGTATAGTAGTAGTAATTGGTAACAGTAAATCAACTATCTAGTACCAAATACTGACCTACTAGCAATTAGTATAACTAGCATCACTGTGCTACTGACTCAGAGTCAGTAGTTACTATTAGTAGTAAAGTATTAATTAGGTATACTGCTGTAGTAGCTCCGAGATTAGTACTAGTATAACAGTACTTATAACTCATTACTACTACCACTGAGTTAGTTATGACTCTGAATCAGTAAGGTGTCATAACTTGGTGGCATAGTAGTACCCAGGCTATGAATACTGATATAACTCAGTTATGAGTACTACCATAGTTGTAGTGCCAAGAAGTAGTAGCTTGGAGCTACTAATGCTTACTTACTTTACCAGTAGTAACTAATATTGTTACTCCTAGTAGCTCCGAGTTACCTGTACAAATTACTAGTAAGTAAACTAGTTATTAGTATCAGTTACTAGTACTATTGAGTTATTAGCTCGGAGTACTCTAGAGATGAGTAATGTTTGTGAATATTCATGAATATAGTACTATATCCACATTCGAGATTTGTATAGTGAATTTCCATTTGTGTGAATCATCATCTGAATGCCAACCTCCAGCAGGGCTGCTTGCCATAACCATAAACTGTCACCATATACATATTGGCTGTAGTCATATCATGATTGTACAGTTATAGGTACAACTGTATGCTTTACTGTGAACCATAAAACAGTGTGCAGCAGGCAAAGTAAAAGAAAACTAAATGTGAAGGCAATGTTTGAGATACCCTATTTTACCCCAGAAGTAGCACCAACATTGGAAGATCTCAATATTCAGTGGGCCACATGTTGTATGGTTCTTTACATATGCTTAACTGCCCTCTCCTTAGTACATCATATTACCTATATCCAGTTCTTTTTTACTAAAGTATTCACGAATGTATCCACATTTGTGAATGAGAAATTTACAAACCGATCATCCAAATGCAAATCTATAATCTGACAATCAAACTTCACCCAGGATATACTGTGGGACTTCAGGTATGTGCCCCCAATATAGTATGATCAAGATCTTTTGCGAAAGATCCTGTACTATATGTAAACTAATGATTGGTGTGCACCAATGCACCCCCAAATATTTTCGAGATTTTTCATGATTCTTTCATGATTTATCAAGCCTAGAGCTAGTAACTGTTTTTTGTTGTTTTTTTTTTGATGGGAAAATAAGTGCCAGGTATGGCCTCCCAATACAGTATGATCAAAATATTTTACAGGTGATCCTGTACCATATTTGAATTAAGCACTGGTGTGCATCAATGCACCCCTGAATATTTTTGATATTTATCATGATTTATCAAGCCCTGTAACCTATGTTTTTGTTTTTTTCACAGGAAAATAAGTGCCAGATGCCAGGTACAGTGGCTGCCAAAATTGATGTCACCCCACGTGACCTACTGAATGGGCTACTGAATAGGCAACTAAATTGGGAGGGTGACATTGATTTTGGCAGCCACTGTATGTGCCCCTCAATATAGTGTGATCAAGATGTTTTGCAAAAGATCCTGTACCATATTTATTTTAAAATTAAGCAATGGTGTGCATCAATGCACCCCTGAATATTTTCGAGGCTTTTCATGTTTTATTCATGTTTATCAAGCCTAGTAACTTATTTTTTTGGTTTTTT
>ML770276.1:0-11897 GCA_009733575.1 Gymnopus androsaceus JB14
CGCAGACTCCACTTAGTCTCTCGCCGTATCCACTTGCTCTCTCGAAGTACCCACTTTACCGTATGCATAGTAGCCACACATATTCACGCAGTAGCCACTTGCCTGATATATCGTTTGTACTTAGGACTGTATATAAGCTTAGGTACCATACCCTGTAATAACACCGTTGTCCCCCATCGATCTGTGTGATCGTTACTACTAAGTCCTGTGTGGACTTACTGCTGCTACTTCCTGTTTAGGAACGTAACTCTAATAGTGAGAGAAGGTGAGGTGAACTTGAAATGTGATTTGAGAGCTAGAACGCTTGTTTTGACTCTTTAAGTATGCAATATTTCGTATTATTTCTCGTAGGCCTCCCCGGACCGTGATCAGAGAAACATTTGGTTAGAGTCTCCGGTCCCGATCGGGCAAGTATTGGAACACGATTTGATTTTTTGTTAGAGTTAGAGTCATTGAATAGGGGAAGCCGCTAGTAATTAATTGCTTTTGCCACCATCCCAGCGTTGCAATTTAACTGCGTTCCCGAGTCTAAGGAGTGATGGATTTGGAAAAGAAACATTGAGCATAAAATTTTTTCAAACCACATTCAAATAATCACATATATTATCAACCGAGTTCACTTGAAGTACTATTTACGTGGACACAATCGGCGCCTGCTCATTAACGTTACCGCCACTCATTCCGTAGAATTTAAGCTTCTGGAATATATGTAATGGCAGGGATTCCCGAGTTAGTAAGTAGTCCTGCTAAGATAGCATAAACCTCGGAGATCTTCTCGGACAAATTATACACCCATTGCCACGACTGACGAACGACTTTTGTTTTGGTGTACCAACGAATTAGCACCTGATAACTGTTCAACTTGCGAAAGCCACAGAGATGTGGAACAGTCGAGCTAATCTCCAAAAAGCTAAACCAGTCTCGCAATCAATCATCTATAGCAAGTAGTAAGGAATCCGACTCCCGATGCCACTGCGAAAAATTTGAGCCTGGCTCCTCGCTCGAACATTTTCTCCGCACACAAATCCTGCGGTACTGAAGCAAAGATACCCACATTGAACCGGAAGTTGTATCCGACTCTTGATGCCAGTACAACTACAACAAAACTCTCAAGATAGCAACGATGATTTTCTTGCGGAATCTAAAGCCTAAAGTCCCGGATCTGATTCGGGAAAGCAGTGGGAGAAAACGGGAGCAGAGGGGAGCAAAGCGAAACTAAGTATATCAGGGTAGGATAGGATAGGATAGGATAGGATAGGCTAAAATTATACTGGTCAAGGTCCATTGCCAAACAACTAGTTTACCGCACTACTGTACAATGTGTCAATCTATGTTACTGCTACAGAACATACAGCCCTACTACATGGGGAGGGTCGCAAAAATCCAATCTGAATTATTAGGACACAAATGGATATAACGTCATGCAACTCCATAAGACGGGACGGTGCCCTATAAGTTGTGGATTCACATTGTTTAGCCTTCAAATGAGCAATAAGGTCTTATAAGTCTTATAGAGGTTATAAGGCTTACAGCCACTTATAAGACCTTATAAACCCGCATAATGATGGTCCCGTTAAAGGCGAATTTTTTTTTTTTGGCTTGGCTTGGCTTGGGTAACATTGCTGGTGTCCTCGAGCAACAAAATCAAGCATTGACGAATAAGATAAATAATGTATATATTCCAATACTATACATGTGCTGTAAAATCAAGTGAGTATTGAGCAAACATGAGCAGGATTAGCAAGTATTCGATTGAAGGCAATTATGGCAATTGGATTGCTTTCCAAAACCATACAGATTCGAATAACTACTCCAAATGGACGCACTCTTTGTTCATTGTATATATCGACCAATTCGGACTCCTGCTCAATTTTTACCGGCGTGAGACATACTTAACTTGAAAGGTGAACCTGCTAAAGCCCCGTGTTATCCTCACACTGGAAAGTGACAAAAATCTGCTCAGCAGATTTTTGGACTGATACACAAACAATAAGTCCATGTTTTGATGACACCAAAAGCCAGACTGAAATGCAGATTTTCAGCCAGGTGGAAACTCTGACTGAAAAGGGATAACTCAGCCCACAATTCAGTACAGATGATATGACTCCTGAAATCTAGAGTTCAGGGGGCTTGATTTAAGATAGGCATCAGGCAAACTCAGCTGACCCCACGTCGCATTTATAAAAGGAAATTTTTGAAATTCCCATGCCCTTTGAAGGGATTGTACCGTTCACAGCGAGATTATGCAAAATAGGGGTTGAACAAATGCTCAACATATGTTCCATCTGGGCCTATAGCTTTTAGCGTAACCCCAAAGTAACCGTTACTTTTGGTTACTTTTGGGTTACTTTGGGATCACTTTGGAGTTACACTGGGGTGACATTGAATATGTCAGTGTGACATATTTAAAGTAACCCTATAAGTATTTCAATTGTTACAACAAACATAAAAACTGCATGCACCCTCATTATGTTACTCACATCTGGGCTCAGCATCTCAAGCCACTTGAGGTGATGCTGGATTTCACAAAAGTAACACTTGGGTGATGTTAAATTTCAAAAAGTTTACTCTCGGGTGACAGTGAATTTAATGAAAATTATGCTGAATCAACTAAAAGTTACATTTGGGTGACTTTGAATCTAGTGAAGGTTACTTTTGATGTAGTGAAGATGACTTTCAGGCAACTTTGAATTTAGTAAAGGTTCCTTCTGATTTAGTAAAAGTTACTTCGGGTGACTTTGAATTTAGTAAAGGTTACTTTTGATTTAGTGAAATCTACTTTTGGGTGACTTTGAATTTAGTGAAGGTTACTTTTAGGTGACTTCATGTTCAGTAAAGGCTGCTTTTGATTTAGTGAAAGTTACTTTCAGGTGACTTTGAATTTAGTGAAGGTTACTTTTTGATTTATTGAAAGTTACTAATTCAGTGCTACTTTTGATTTAGTGAAAGTTACTCTTGGGTGACTTTGAATTTGGTTAACATGGACATGGAGCTTGTTTGGATATCAAAGCATGCTACTATGCATGAATCATGTATGGATTGCTTATTCTGAGGTCCAGGAGGTCCATACTGCATATGAAAATTGAAATCAAACTTTCTCAAGCTTGAACTCACCATGGATGTGGAACTTATTTGCGTATCACAGGATGTTGACATGAATGGATTATGTATATCATGAGTGTTGTTAGGTCAAAGAGGTTCATACTGCATATGAAAATTGAAATTGAACTTTTTTGCTTGAGCTTGCTGTGACCATGAAGCTTAATTTGGTTTTTTTTTGTTCGGACACAAGTCTAGTGTTGAAAGACTCTATTAAATACCTGTTAATCAAGTAAGTACCATAAATAAAGTATGATTAACTCAATAAACTGGTGTGAAAAGTGAAGTACTAAGCTCATCCTCAGTTTGGACACAAGTTTAGTGTCAAAAAGCTGAGAGTGTCACAATGAACATGACCAACTTTTTTTTATTTTATTTATTTTTTAAATCCTCATTTATTTGCCGTTGTGTGTTAGCATATGGTAGTGAACCCCTGTCGTATCTACAAGTATTGTAGGTAACCTAATAACTACTCGTGTGTATATCTTCCAACAACGCTGGGCTCCCAAAGGAGGCCCTGACAGGACTCACCCGGAAGGGTAAGCCCCATCTAACCGCAAGGGCTTAATTAAGCAGTAGTCATAAATGATGAATTGTCCGTGCTGTGTGAAGGTAATGTAGGAAGGAAAGGAAAATCACAGCCCGCTCCACTACACCAAAATTCTCCTTCCCGTGTCCCCCCCAGTCCCCACAATTCCATGATCCTCCCTCCAAAGGTCCTTTGTATAGCGTGTAGTTGGGCACATGCCACCACTGTGCAGCTGCGCATTCATAGAACCCATTTTTTCGGATGGCAAGTCCAGGCAGCAGGCCAGGGTCACCACTCCCTGCGGTAGGCCTGGGCTTCTGAGCAACAGTCCTTCCGGATTATGCTGGATGGATACATGTGTAGGTCCCAAGGCTACAGCCATGAGCCCGAGCTGATGAAGTGAATTGCAAATGGAATTGGGATGTGAGTGGAGGCAAGGCTCCAAAGGTGAAGATATGGTGAGTGTGAGTGAGTGGTCGGTGGGTGAGAAGAAGCCAAGGAGTTCAAAGTGTGGTCCACAGGCGGCAGAGCGACATCTGGATGCATGCCAGCAAATCCACCCAATTTGCCAATCCAGAGCACATCTGAGGGGTAGTGTTGTGACTAGCTAGCTATCCTGCTGATGATGAAGGTAGCTAGTCTTCTGTACGGTTAGCAGGGTGCGGCCTATAGCTGCCCCCTTGCTCAACGCCGCATCCACAGCGAAATTTTTGCCCCGCAAGCGTGGGAAAGAAACGAGATGATGGTGGTTTGAGATCAAGAGGCCCCACATGACCAACTATAAATATGTTGTAATACAAGCTTGAGTGAATCTATTGCGCTGACGGATCTATAGAATAACAGTTTAAGTCCCAGCACCAGAAGATGATTGCAAGCATCTTGTATTACTTATAGAATAACAGTATAAGTCTGATAAAAGCAGTCAGTAAGTAAATTAATAAGTAAGTAAGGTATTGGGGCTCACCTTAGCACTGGAAGATGGTTGTAAGCATCTGAGGGGTGCCGTTGGTATGCAGCTGAATAAGTAGGGTACAAATAGGGTAAGTTCTATATACAGAAGTCAGTCTAGGTAAGTTAAAGTCCATACACCTACTTGGTCCATGTTTGTATAGTAAGTGACCATGGATGCACATGAATAGAGAAATAACTCAACAAAGTACCAGAAAACGTAACTAGTAACTACAGATTGTAGTAAAGTCCATAGAAAGTGTCCCGAGTATCTAAGGGATAAAATGAAGCATAACAAGGTCCATAGAAATAATAAGAGATATCAAGATAAGGAAAGGGTACATCAGCAAAACCTGGGTGAAGGTCATAGCAGCTATAGCAATCTATAGCAAGCCATAGCAGCCATAGTGCTATGAAATGCTATGAGCTGCTATGAGATCGCCGAGTACTCAAGCCAGCTGTCACTTTCTTCTGTCAATAGTATATAGCATCAACGAGTCGTCGTAACTTCCCCAAGTTCCCTTCCTTCCCTCCCAAAAAGTTTCTTTTTTTTCTAAGTTGGTTGTCGCTTTGGCTCGGCATTCTCGGTGAGTTTCATTCAAGCCTTCAACCTTGTTCAATATCTAATCAAGCATTGCATACTATACTGTAGCTTTATCTATGCTATATACTAGTTATCATAGCTCTGTTTTGGTAAACTACACTACTATGTACTAATCTGAATATATATGATTTATCATAATTATTTGGTCTCGCAAGAAACAATTCCGAGGATGTCATATATATGAATTGAAAGACTGACAGATGATGCAATGATGTGCGGAATCCACAGCAGCCCATAGCAGCTCATAGCAATCCATAGCAATCCATAGCTCTGGATAGATGGGGACCTTGCTATGGGTGCTATGGGTGCTATGAGTGCTGGATAGCGCTATCCAGCGCTATCCAGTACACCCAGGTTTTGCTGATGTACATGTATAGTGCCTGGTGATGTTAATCCCCAAGCAAGGCTCAAGCTTTGACTGACTTAAATTTTCTTCTCTTGCTGCAACAAGTGCCTTCTAGCCCATCTTCATCAACACCCTCTGGTTCATCAGTAGTAGCAGCCTGGTGCTTGCTCAGTTTCAGTGTTGGTTTTGGTCTGGGCTGCTTTGGGCTGCTGTCCTCTCTAAGAGCCTTTGCACGTTCAAGCTCATTGGCTTCTGCCACTTGATCACAGTCTGCATCTTTCTGAACCAAGTATTAGCAACAAAAGCAAAAATAATTTAAATCACACATACCTGCAATTCAATGTCATTATCTCCCTCATGCTCCTGGCCATGCTCAGTTACATCAGGACCGCTGAAGGTTGGACCCCAGCATAATTCATGTGGTCCAGCATCTAGGCCCCACTGATCATTCCCTGCATGACCTGCTCTTTCAGATCTGTCAAACATGATTTTGTCAAGCAGACTGATAGCCTCAAAATTGACATCAACCTCATTACCCTTCTCCTTGCCATCCACAGTGAGACAGTTCCACTGCTGCAAACGCTCCCAGGCCTTTTGAAGCACAGATTGCTCAATGTTATCTGTGGATGAGTTGTGTTCCATTGCCATAAACTCATCTTGATGGCGGTGGGCCATGAGCAAAGTACGGCAATGCGCAATAGCATATGCATGCCTTCCCTGGATGACAATTTCGGTTGCATTGGGAAATGTAGTATGGAACCAGTTGTTGATTTCTGCAATGTCAGTATCCAGAAGCCCTCCAGAATACATTGTTGCATCAATCTTGAGTTTCTGTTTAACAGCCATCATAGCCAAAGCTGGGACTTTCTGCACAGATTGCTGGCTGGGGTCAAGAATGAGGGAAGTGATGAGCTGTTTATGCGTATCCAGAATGCTCCGTAACTCTGCAGGACACTTTACTGCATTAGGATCCAAGAGCAGCTTATCTTCAGCATCTTCCTTATTGGAGTTCTCTTGTAATGGCTGTAGGTATTTTCCAAGCTATCAATGAGAACATCAATCATTTGAGCATATTTATGAATTAAAATTGAACATACCCGAATCCTTCGACGCCCCTTGTAATCTTTCCACAGTCCATCAGCAATATCTGAAGCAGAGACATTGTGAATGATCTTATTGGCAAGATCATTCTCTATGCCACGCCACATCTGAACAGTCCCAGTTAATGACTGTTTATCCCAAGAGATTAGACAACCCGGATAGTAATATACACCATTGCTCTGGACCAGGATACCTTTCCCAGGACTACATAAATATATTAAGTTCATGGAAAGGTAGGTGGTTTTACTGGAGGTAAATCAGAGGTGTTGAAGTACAAGTGAATCTTGCGAGTGAGAGCAATCTATAATTTGCATTAACAGCTGTAATAATAAAGTATAGAAAGGCTTACAATGGGTTTAGTAACTGAGACCATAGTCACCTGACTTTGTATTATTGTAAGATTGCAGGTTAAGTGAGCTGGTCTCTGAAAAGAAGAACGGATATTCGAAGCAAGGACAGATTCGAACTTTTCATGCCAGCAACTGATCGAAACTGCCGCGGAAGCAATTTTGTGTCTGTGCAACTTTCTGTGCAACTTGAAATTGTCAGACAAAGAGAAAATGCTCGCATGATTCTATTCAGTATATGAGCAAGCCATGTTCTTGGATCATGAATGCCCATGAAAATTCAAGCATGGGGTACCGAATCTAGGCCAAAGATAATAATAAAGATTCATGTGCTCTCAATCCGACAGCAAAAGCATCAATTATATGGCCTTTTATTATTCTCTATACTCTTGCAATGAGAGGTTTTGATATAATTATATTCCTTCATGTCTGTGCATGCATCTTTAGCAACCAGAATCATTTGAATAAACATTGGAGTACTTACTACAAGTCACTGGCACTGCAGCTGATAATTTGACTTTAAGTCATCAAATCAATGATTGACCTGGCTCCATATTAGTCTAACAGTGTGCATAAAGGCCTTAAATGAACCTATGGATCTTTTTTATGCTGGATCCATTACAGATTCAAGCCTGAAATCATAATATGTGAGTTTAGTCAATTGAAATGCTTATAGCCTCACTGACTTGTTCTTTGTGGAGTCTGAGTGTGTGCAAGAAAAGTCCTTCAGCAATTTCAATTGAAACAAACCCTGAAGTACCTACTTCCATATAACTGAACATTAAGAGGTTGTAGTACTCAGGGAAAGCTGTGGCTGCCTCCAATTCCTGATCAGCTACCTAAGTGCTTGATGGAAGGTCCAGGGTAAATCACTTGAATCTCATAGATCACACACTTACAGAACCTTTCACTGCTCAGAGATAGTTCTGTATGTGATCTGGAGAGATAGTGGTTGAAGTAAGAACAAGGGTAAGTTTGGCAGTAATCCCATGCAAATGGAAATCATTTGAAGTGCTTAGCTTTTCAATATTATGATTTATTCAATATTTATAGTTACACAAGGTTACGCTAAATATGGCAATGCCATTTTAGAGTAAATGAATGTTGAGGATACACTGGGTGTTGCTGGGGGTATATTGGGGTGACTTTGAGGTGACTTTGAGGTGACTTTGGGGTTACTTTGGAGTTACTTTGGGGTGACGCCGGGGGGGTTACGCTGAAAGTGCTATGCCCCCATATGGCCATCGCATAAACCATCCATATTTTGATAGTTTTGGAACTCATACGGTACAGTATCATATCCATATACTTACACCATCCGTATAGTCTGTATTTACAGTGACAGTGGCCATCCCAAAATACACGTAAAAAGGAAAGCACGAGATGATGGAACAATGGGAAGAAACACAGGACTAGTACCGACATCCCCTACTTTATTTAGTATGGGTCAGAAAATACCCGGTAATAGCTTATATGGTACATTCTTTGCCCATACATCCCACTGCGGTCCAAACTCCTTCTGCATCATCTTATCCTCGAGACCCATTCGATTGAATAAAACAGACAGAATGCTGGCACTGATAGCAGCAACCGACATCGCAAGTATCTTGACAGATCCCAGATTCCACCAGCCGCACTCGTAGATCCACGAGCGTGGGCCAAAGACACAGAGGAATATACCAGTGTGGACACAGAGTGAGCCTATGTAGCTCGGGTGACGGACGATCGAATAGGGACCTGTGGTGATGAGCTTGTGTTTATCACGGATGGACAATCCAAAGGTGAAGAGACGGCCAAGAGCGCGGTATGAGGACCAGCGTACCCAGGCTCCGCATAGTGTGAGAAAGAAGCCAACAAGGAAGATGGGGGTGATGGTAGGGGCATGAAGTTCATGATTGGAGATCCCCACGAGAGTATTCATGATCATTTCGGCAAACACACTGGTGGCGTAGTGAGTAGATATGATGACCATTATTTCACAGAGGATAAATGTCAGTAGGAGAGCCTGTGGTGTTATCAGTTGAGTATGTATGAGGAGGAGATTAGTGATGGGCTGACCTTCTCTGCCACCACCAATGAAAAAGCACGCCCAGACAAACGGTCGCCAGGCGGGTATTTGGAGATTTCTTCACGAGAAGCAGGAGGATTAGGCGGAGTTAAGGCAATATAGTAGAAGATGGAAAGTACGAGGAGAAATGGTAGCTTTTCCAATGACATGGTTTCGGAGAACGTTGAACGCGACAGTAAGGCGCAGTAGGATAGAAGCTATAGTTCTGCGGTGAGGGAGCTTGAACTGATGCTCATGACACTATATACGTATTTCAGTGGGAAACGAGGGATGTGACAAGAGGTTAGATTAGGTATATTACCGGCTTAGGACCAAGTGCAGACAATTACACTGCTATCCCTTATCGGGAACATTGGCACTTGACAGGACCCCTGATAATCGGAGAAGAACCCATCTCCTCCAAAGGATAGGCTGTCGGGGATTGTAACAGTGGCAGCGACGTCAACTAAACCGGTCGTGGTCATGGGTGACCTCAATGGCAGAACAGGCTCTTGCACAGCATCGACTGATAGCCCAACGCGTTCCTCTTTAGATACTAAAAGTAACTCCCGGGGGACATGGATCACAAAACTGTGTAAAGACAACAACCTCGAAATCATAAATGGGACACAATTCGAATCCTCTGTGCCTGGAGAGTTGACCTCTTTCCAGCCTAACGGGTCATCTGTGATTGACTATGTTCTTATCTCGAAAGCAGCTCTCCCGTTGCTGGAGAACAGATGTATGACGGTCGTCAGATCTTCTCTTTCAGACCATGCATCTCTCCGTCTCACCATCCCCTTTACAAATCTATGCAATAAGCCCACCTTGCCGCTGCAGTTAAGCGGCAAGCGCAAGTTATCGACTGGGGCATTTGCCGCGTTCTGGGGGAAGAACTCGCGGGGAAATACTAGCTCTATGTTGGGCGATGATAGTAAACCAACATATAATTGAATGTTTCTATATGCCGCTATCGCTGCTCTGAAAGCTTCAGAGAGCATGCCTACGAAACGGTTATGTATCTACTGTAAACGTTGAAGGCTGAACTTCGAAGGTTAATCAAAATGAGATAATGGGAGTGGCGTGGCACGAGGGGTGAAGTTGGAGACGGGTAAGGTGAAGCCTGGGTGAATCACTGGTATGCATTGTGCAACCAAGCACCGGAATGGAATTCGAAAGAAATGTGAGCTTGTAGTGGTATTAATGAAAAATACAACGAGAATATATTAATCAAATCTGGTCTCAACCAGAACTGCCTATTATATCCAAGCTCCGGTTAATCTCTCGAGCGTTTACCTTAACAATTAATCCATTGAAAGCTGGTTAATCAATTACAGTGGTAGGTAATTAATCAGCTCGAGGTACAGAAAAGCTGGTTAATTATATGCTACATTGGTAGATGTTTAATAGTATACAGAAGTTCTGGTTACTTGGAATTTGGGAATACATGTTCAATATTTTGTGCAAGTGCCAGTTGCTAGTACACACTCAGATATTCTGTTTCATTGTGCCTCTAAGTATCTTGTGCGCAGCAGGTTCTCATTGCTAAAGGAGAGACAGGTACAGGGAGAAAATGGACATAGGAGGAGTGTACTACCATCAGTGATTGAGACAGAACGAACCTTACTGGCCTGGGTGCCTATGGTGGTTACAGAAGAGAAGTAGATGAAGGAAGAAGCAAGGACTCAGAGTACATAGTTAACCGACTCACTCCTGCTAACTAACAGCTGGTTAATTATTTCAGGATGATTAATCATTTCAGAATAATTAATCATTTCAGGACAATTAATCATTTTTGCAAAGACTGATTATGACTTGCTAATCAGAGAAATACTGCAGTTCATGAGTCTTCAAGTCCGCTTCGAATCAACATAATATTAACAAAGCTACAAGAGACTGTGTTCACTGGTACTAAAAGTTCAACTCCTTGTCTTTTGTATTCTATATTAAGTAATATATAATGTATATTAGTGCTAATGCTAAGAGTATGAGTCCTTCCTTTGCTGATTCTTTTCCAAAGAAAGAAAGAGCCAATGTTGGATGGGCTCACCTGATGCGCTTCCTCGGCATTGTTATCTGCAAGTTCGAAGTATAGGCTTACTAAGCATCGAGGACCCGGTGCTTTGTAAGCATAACTTGGGCCGTAATGTCAAACAGTCAATTGTTGTCGACCATCTGATAATTGACCATATAGCCCAGGCAACTGGGGATTAATCACTTTCTTACTGATTAATCATTTCCAAAGCCATACATTGTAATTAATTACCTTTTAATGATTAATCATTGTCAAAACCCAAGATTAACCACAGCTGGCGCCATTCCCAAGACCACACACATGTGTAAGGGACTGGGTTAACCATTTTCTTTTGACTCTTTCCCTTCACCATGTTGATCCTCTCATCTCCAAAAGTGCACTTGTTCAGCTATCAGTAATGTCAACACGGGTCACTGGGAGGTGAGCCTAGCTGCAGCCTGTGTTCAATGAGTCACTTCCGCTGGATCTGGTAGTCGGGACTACATAGCATACTAGACTGTGTCTTCCAATATTCATTCCCCACTATCTATCAACTACTTTTATAATAATTAATCACTTTTGCAAAAGATTGAAGTCAATTAATCAGTCTAATAAGTGCTCACATAGGGATTAATCATTTCGGAGCTGATTAGATCGAGCTTTCTGAACTGATTAACCAGTTTTCAAGGGATCAACCATCAAGGTTTGTACAACAGTTGTTATTATTCAGAGCTTGGATATAATAGGTAGTTTTGGTTGAGACCAGATTTGATTAATGACTTTTAGTTGTCTTGCAGTATTAATCCAAGATTAAGCTGTGGTCTCGAGCCAAAGCACTGGTCGATATGGTTTGATTTTGAAA
>ML770277.1:0-11883 GCA_009733575.1 Gymnopus androsaceus JB14
GCTCGAATTGTTTGGCCTCGAAGGTTGAGTGTAAACATTTACTGCAGAATCAAGTACGTGATACTAGTGGATTACATGCCGTGCAATATCTAATTTATGGCAGATATAGTGGGTAAAAATACTTTTACACAAAAAATTCACGCAGGTTATAATTTTCTTGTTTTTCAGCACATATTACGTGTAATAATGAAAAAAACCTGCAGGTTCCACACCTGAAAATTACACAGGTTGAGATTGAACCTCTCAGAAATGCACAGGCTTAGACATCTAGAAAGTGCACAGGTGGTTTTAAGTACTGGTTTTGTTAGGAAGCCTTGCGTTAGGAAGCCTGCGCTTCTTAACGCAAGGCTTCCTAACTTAAACGCACAAGACCAGGTTCAGAATGACATGTGACAAACCCGGAAAGCCCACGGCGATAGCCCGCCAGTTCTCGCAGATCCCTAACACCAAACAGTACTTCTTTCGAGAAGCAAATGCAACAGGTCCTAACAGGTTTATGAAATTATGAATTAGATTGAGCTTGTACAAAGGCCTGGAATCGTAATACAGCTTCACAGTAAACCTCTATTCCCCAGTTCCCATCATCCTTCTCTAAATCAAACTCCATCTCCCTGAATGCATTACGAACGAAGACAAGGTCTTCATCTTCGTTAACTCGTATGTTGGTATTATCATCTTCCTCTGGGACACTGTGATCTCCTGGCGTCCCCCGGCTGTCTAGTTCATCTTCAAGACCATACATAGAATGACTCGCAGTATGAATGTCATCTCCTGGATCACCTGTCCAGTACCCATGAGTCTTTGCGTGCTCACAACTGATCTCATAGAGTGCAATGGGCATCTTGTTCCCAGCAGTACGGACTTGGTGATGATTCCATGCATCTGCGGAACGGTGCAATGAAGCCTGGATTCGAGGTTGGAAGACGACAAATAGGACAAGTCGTTGAATAAGGTTGGTCATGTCAAGCAGTCCTTCCCTTTCAAGGTATTCGAATATCTTGCGAAAAGCCTCTAGAGTGTCTTTCCGAATATCTCGCCATAATCGTTCAATGCGGACATTGTGAGAGGACCTGAAGCGATACTTCTTTAGAAGAAGTACAAATTGCTTGCTTCAAAGAACGTACCTTCCACGTATATAAGCCCTGTGAGCCACTCCCCAATGATCAATCATGAAGACCTCAATTCCATTGTTTTCTTTCCCAAAATCACCACGAACTCTGCTAGGCCAACCAAATACCGTCACTGCATTCTTGAACAGTGCCAGAACCGTCTCAGACGTCTTGTTAGAGCAACATTCCAGGTAAATGATCAAACGTGAGTGTCCATCAACGCATCCATGTACCCAAAATCCCCAAGGACGCAACTTCTCGTTGCCATCCTGGTGCCAAAGGGCATTGGCTCCGCGGACCTTGTATACTCGACGTTTAATCAATCCTGCCCATCTAAAATGATATTGTTAACCATTGTAGCATGTTTGAATTTAGTACTAGTGCTTACCGGAGTAGAACACCTGTAGAATCCACACGTCGAAAGCTTTCTTGAACCCGTAGAATAGGAACATTGATCTGCCAACGACTCTTCAAATGCCCCAATGCGATTGAAGATCCTACAAACGGATGTTCCGCTGCAATCTCCGAGATCCTTTTATCCAGTTCATCGTCTGATATATCCGTATAAGGCTCTTTTGTGGAATCTATGAGACCAGCCTTCACAAGATGGTTGTATATTGTCTTCCGACAGCAGCCCATGGCATCGGCTATTGATTTCCAAGATAAACCCAGGTTATGCAAAAGAATGGCTCTGTCGAGATCCAGGCTGTAGGTCGGACGGCCAGCTTGACCTGTATATGACCTCGGGATATTCGTAGATGCTGGGGGAGGCGGGTGTTCCAGAAAGTTTTCTAGAGGTCTGATGCAGCTTTCAACATAGCTCACCAGATACTCCAGTTCTTCAGGAGTAGAATGAGGATCATCGAGGCTTCGTACTATAGTTCGGATAGTGTAAAGTTTGTGAACCATAGACTCTACAGCACCAACTTCAGCATTTGGAAGACTCTGGATAATGAATTTGGCTCGGGAAGTCAAGTTGTGTGCTTCAGCAAGGAAGTAATGAGTCTGGTCTCTGCCAGAGTGGGCCATGAATGCGGGGCGTAACAAAGATCGATTTGGGCGCTTACTGGATTGAACGTTATCAACTAAATTGCAAGAGTATCGTGTATATGTGTACATATCTATTTAACATTACTATTACCATCCCATCCATTAATATCTTTCTGATAGCTGATACCTGTCTTATCTGAATGGATTACAACAGAGCAGCGAATACCTTTATAATGAAGGTTAAAGTGACTGATATCACGGGAAAGAAATACGACCCAGTCACCGTTCTTCAACTCCAAAACCAGTCGAGGCTCAAATAAACACAGTTCACCACCTTCAAAGTCACCAATGTTAAGAACAATGCAAGCAACCAGGTCCCCTCCATCTTTATGTATAATGGTAGTGACATTGAGGTTCAGGACGAAACTCGTGAAAGGTTTAACAGGGGAGGTTTGTTGAAGCGGGAAAATATCAATCATGGCTTCCACGGAATGCATTGTATTCGGGTGACGATGTAAGGCCTAGAGAATTTTCAGTTAAACAGACCAGATAATCCACTGAGTAGAACTCGCCTTTTCAACAATCTCTTCCAATACATCCCCCAATGCGTCACACAGAAGATTATATTCTGCAGTGAATTGTTGCATTTCATTAGATGAGCGTACAAAGAACTGGGCATGATTGGTTTTCTTGCCCCCAGTAGTACGGATGAAAGAGGGATGAACATCGGGTGCGTCCTTGCCCTATTGGGTAGAATAGTAAGGGAATGGCAATAATGATTGTTATCTTTACTCACACTTTGCCCATATCTAGCATAAATTGAAAAGTGCCATGCAGAAAAGGAGGGCTTATCCACTTTTGACGTATCTTGATTTTTGAGTTCTGAGCCAACAATTCTCGCAGAAGCAGCTGCTTTAGACCATGCCTTCAAACCGAGCCAAACACGACGACGGTTTTCAGCACTAAGCGTTCCATCCACATGAAAAACAAGTTTTCCCTCCCTGTCGTTGACCTGGATTTCATGTCTAATAAAAGTTAGTCTCAAATGTTAACGGAGGTTGCTCAAATCTTACCCTGCAATCAACTCTTGAGGTAACTTGAGCCACTTAATTCCGCTCTTTATACCGCCTTTGCCACTTTTATATCTGTCCTGGAGCTAAAATATGAAGCCAAATCGTTAGTAAATCTAGACAAAAACAAGTAAAAGGAAAATGCAAGCCTTTTCTGAGAACTCCTTCAAATCTTTGGGAACAATAGCTTGGGTGGCCAATACACGCTCGTCTCGTGTAAAAGACATTCGCCGAGGTTTTTTTAAGGGATAGGGTAACTGCCTAGGGGAACCATGCGTGATACTAAAGGTCGTAGAGATAACATGAACCGGTCCAAAATCATCGGTATGCAGCTGAACATGGTCTCCTAGATCGTCCACGAATCGGACTTGAGAATAGGAGCTCTTTGATATAGCAGCTTCTTCAGCTTTCTCATCTGCTGAATCAGGCTCTGGAGCATGGAAATCAAGTCCAGATTCCGAGGAGACAGAAAGATGTGCAGCACTGAGGGTATTAAAGGATAACATATCTTCATCTTCAATGTTGGTAAGATCAATAGAGAGGACCGGTGCCCAAACAGAAGTGTCTCTAGGGAGACATTTGGCTTGTCTATAGAACAGAATTCCAATTAGGAGATATAATGAATTAAGCAGAAAGGCTCACTTGGCGATGAACTCCATAAAATAGCAATCACTAACGTGGAGATTTCGGCAGTCCAGCTCTTCCGGGATATCCCTCCCTTTACGAACTGCTATTGCAAACATAGTAGGTATCACCAAAGGAATTTCTTGCTGAAGCTTGGCAACAAGAGGAACAATCACAGCCTGGACCAGTTCGAAGGAATCTAAACAGTACGTTGGGAAGTCTACCCCATAAGAATGATTAGAAAGTTACCTTTATCAGCAATATTTGGATGGCGTAGCTCATTGGCAAGAGCGATGACAGCTACTTCAGTAACGCCTTTGGAGCGTAGATGCTCAGCAAGACCAGGACGACCTGCAATAATCATCAAAAGGAATACTGAACCTATTAAGATGATGAAAGCTATATCAAATAAAGATGGGGGGCATAACTAACCTCCGCAGGCCAGACGCGCCCAACGACTACCAGCACAGAGCCACTCCTTGATGTAACTTTTGCTCACACCTTTCTCGACTAAGGAATCGATTATAGGCCTAACGCTAGCCTTACGTCTTGCTGGGTCTCTTGCTTCTCGGTATAGCAGAACGCTGGTCAGGGAAATAAGTCACAGCAAGGAGTTCATTAAGTGTAGACACACCTGTTGACTTTTGCTGCAAATAGTAGTTCGTGGATCATGTTGACAAATATCGCCCCAGTCTCAACTATCTTCCCCCGAGCACATCGGTGAGCAATATTGAGCAATGAGTCAGTAGTCAATGCTTCTGGATGGGTCCAGGTAGCTCCTGAGATTGCACTGTGCATTCTCTCCACGAATGTACCACCAAGCTCCGATCCCACGGAAGCCGAAGGACCATAGGCAATACGCAACAATAGACCCGCTACTTGACTTTGCACCAACTGAGAGGGTTGAGCAGGTTCGTTTACTACCTCATAACGAGGGTCCTCATTGGATTGCTCTGCCTCCCCATCCTCCCTATTAGATAAACGCAGTCTCTTCCTAACAGGAGGGTAGCCTGTTCGGGGGCACTCCGGGTCTGGAACCGGAAAATGGGCCTGCTGAGCATGAGCATTGTGATTTGGAGGATCTTCGTCGCTATCAAAACTGCGTTTGTTAGAACCGTGTGCCCAGTTCTGCGCACCAAGTTAGGTCGGTTTTAATCAAGCGATTGAACTATACATACCTGAGACTCAGAAACATCCTTATCAAATTCGTAGTCCTCATCATAGTTGACATCTTCTGGAAAATCGTCTTCATCCAGAGAGGGTGCATCTCCATATCTGGCGTATACATCCAAATCTGCATAGTCGTGGTCAAGATCATAGCCCGAGGGGGTTGGAGAAGGAGGGCAATGTAGATCCTGAATAAAGTTACAAATTTGTTTCAAACATTAAAGGCAATATGTATTTGCTTGCCTCCAAATCATCTTCAACGTCTTGATCAACTTCATACCCTGATGAGGCTGGGGAAGGAGGCCGATTTGAGACCTGAATAAAGTAATTAAGTAGTTTATGACAATTGTTAGAGTCGCGGAAGCCAACTTACCTCAAAATCTTCTACGCTATCTGCAACTTGATATAAATTTTCTTCGCCTTCTATGACCCTGGAACTTGAAGTATATTCATGTCCTGGGGAATACGGGGAGGATGGATGACTAGTAGTCTGAATGGAGTTATTATTAGTACAAGAACATATAAATCTACATGGAAGATATACTGACTTCTTCAACATTTATGGAAAGTTTCTGGGAAATAAGAATTAGAAAAGCTCCAAATGAAGATAGAAACATACCTTGGGAGAAGGTGTTGGGGAAGGAGTCATGGGAGTCCCATTTTGTTGATCAGGAAATCGATTTCGGAGGTGATTGTGTAAAGCAAAGGGCAAAGCCTGAAGATCTGGGGGTAGTAAATGTGTATAGTTGGTAAGAAAGGTGTGTAGAGATTGAGCTTGAGCAAAGGGAAGGCTATATTCCGCCATAGGAAATGAAATTTGGGCGCTATGAAATTTGGGCGCTGACGAAAATGGAAGGAAGCAACCTGACAGCGCCAATCCTTCCTGCAACGCGACCTGATCAGAAAAGCTGTGCAGGCGCTTCTTCACTTCTTCTCAACTTCGTCATCTCTCGTTTCCGTGGACACTGCTATGCTGGAAATACTCCGACGACGACCGTTTATATTACCTTCCACAGCTGCAGTATAACGACATAACCGCCTTGGGTTCATTTGAGCTAGAGGACCGGGACAGGTATGTTTTGATTGAGCTGTTATGTCCCAGGTACTACTGACATTGCTGCATTTCCTTTAGCTTGATCGTTGGATGAAGTAAGACCTGCCCAATGTGCTTCTTTCACAACGACCACCACGACGACCACCACGACTAGTGTGATCCCCATTTCCGTGGACACGACATCCACAGCTTTTCCGTCCTATCATCTGACGTTGGCGGCAGTATTTGGTTCTCTGGAACCGCATTTGCCTACCGTCAAACCCTCTTCTCTTCCCTATCCTCCATGCTCCAGCTGAAAGTGTCGGTGATTTGAGCGACGCCAGCGGCTTGGTCTCTGACGCACTCGCTGATGCTGCTGAGAAGGGTAGTGAAGGGCTCTGGGCAGGTTCATCACTCGCCATAGTAGCTGGATTCCAGACATTAGTCGGCGGAGGCACTGGACACGGTACTGACGCTGGCTCTGGATTAGAGCAACAAGCCCCTGGCCTACCCGGTGTCAATTTGAGCTTTAAACAGCTTGTTAATGCCATTTTGTACAAGTCTAAATATGCTAAAGACCAGTAAACCTTGGGATTCAAACTTACAGCTCACGTATTCCTTTGACCGCGCGCTATGGAATACCAGGCCATTCACACGCAATTTTTAGCTCCGTTTAACCCGAAAAACAAGAATCGTCGACGGCATTGTCATCCGGCATTCTTTGGGACTGTTGAATCCACGCGACCATCCTTCCTTTTCCCAAGCCCAAACCCTTCCGTTCTAACCCTCCCTGAACACCTCTGAATGCTCTCATATCAGGGCTCGCAGCTGGTGGTGCATTCGAAGCGGGTGACGATGCGCCGCGGGCCATATCTGAACGTTGGTTCGAAATCGTTTGCCCATACGAACAGCGACGTTTCATAAACACCCGGAAAGTCAAACCTGCCATATGGAACGCTCCTGGAATCGACGTACTCAACCACTGGGCCAAGGTTCTTCGGGAGGCTCTCGAGAGCTGTATAGAGATTCAGGGTGACTACGATCAAGACATGTTTGCCCAGGTTTTCAATCTTTGGATATGGGGAAGCTCCCGAGTCCTCTCATTATGGGAATTTACGAGCTCTCCTGTGAGCAGGCTTTTCGTTACATCTCCGATCGTGAAGAGTGCAGTCGACGCAATGAATACCTGTTTTCCCTCGAGGCCCACATCTCCCTGTTTCATCGAAGCTTGGCCCCAAAGATCCTTTTGACCGGATGATGGCAGTTCATATCAGGCGCGAAGACTTCGAGGAGGCGTGCCAGCGTTTGGCGTACTACAACTCATCTTTTTACTCGTGGAATTTGTTACCACGGCTCCCAGACTCTTTTGACGTCCCACCATCAATTGTCTGGGATAGCCCAGAGTACAAAGACCTTTACGCCAAGCATACGATTCGACCTCTTCCCAGACCGTTCCGACTTCCGTTCCATTCCTCCGGAAGTGGTCTTCGCATTCCGAGAACCATCTCCATCTCCGATAGTGTAGACGTATACGCTAGTGTACCATGGTGTTATCTTGGATTTGGAACGTGGAACACGGAACGGAGCTCCACGAACGAGGACACACTTGCGTTGCTGGTGTCGATTTTCCGACAGTAGTGGATGTCCACGTATTCCTGCAGGGCTTTGACCATGCACTATGGAATACGAGGCCGTTAACAGACAGGTACGAGTGACGTTCCACTGCGTTTTTACATTCGCTAATCAATACCTTTTTCAGATTTGACATTGAGCTTTATAAACATCTTAATTGTATTGTGTCTATGCTATGGGCTACAAGACTTATATGATAAGTACTGTACAAGAAATTACAAGATAGTAAGTGAAGCACGCAACGCTATAAGATGAGCTACAAGAAACTATATGACATGTAGTCTACAAGAAATTACAAGAAAGTGTTGAGTTCGATTAATGCTATGAGCTGCAAGAAATTACAAAATAGAAATTACAAGATATGAGCACTAATATTCTACAAGATAAGAACGGGACTGAATTCAGAGCTCACGCTCCTTGGCAGCATTGATCACCTGAAACAAGATAGTGGTGATCATGATCCATTCCTGGCCAGCAGTAACGTTAGTATCTGGATGATATACCTAGATAGTTCGTAGTTAGTTGCCTATATCACTGTATATTCACCAGATATAACTCACGAGACACAATTTTTTGAACTGTGCTAGCTCCGGAAGCCTGCGAACAGCTGTGATATCAAGTCGCCTATGCAGCTGAGGGTGCGGATAGTCCCTCAAGAGTTGTCTGACCATATTCTCCCAGCTGAATGTGGAAACTCTTCTAGCGAAACCTTCCGCTGCTTCCACCCGAGACCCGTAGGTTCTCTTAATGGGACGTGGGGAAGGCCGAAAGGCTGAAGGGGAAGATGGAGAAGGACGAGAAGCTGACGGGCGTGACCCAGACGGATGTGGGGGAGGAGAAGGCCGTGACCCAGATGAGGAGGATCCAGATCCAGAGGCTCGTGGCGGTGGAGATGAAGCTGAAGTGGGAGGAGGTCCAGATGAGGTCTTGCCCTTGCCCTTGCCCTTCGATGATCCAGCTTTGGAGTAAGGAGTGTATTGGTTCGAATGATGGCTGGATGATGGAGAGGTAGGTCCTGAGAACAGTACATCCAAACGTTCTGCAAGAGCATGACAAAGCTCTCCAAACATATCATAAAGTTTCCGATAATCTTTTCCCTTAACATCCATCCAATCCAAAATTGGCTCGCAGAGTCGGGAATAAAAGCCATGGAGACCATCGACACCACCACAGAGAGCGGCTGGACTGATGCGGGTTGAGTCGGTGATATGTCCAAATGCTTGAATTAGGTGTTCTCGGATGTCAAAGGCTGAGAGGCCTAGCAAATCTATACAAGCTAGGTCGAAACTGAACACAGATGCAGAAAATCCCTTCTAAAGTTGAATTAGTACACGATGGATCTGAATATACTAAGATAGCAAAACTTACTTGTAGACGATGGCCATCCTTGTCAAGTTTCTCCTTTAACTCTGCGTAACCGAATTTAGGATCATACTCTCGCCGCAGGGTGGTCTCTCGAAAATGACGAACAAGGCCGAGAAGAGCAGTTGGAAGTTGTTTTAAGCGGAAGTACAAGTCGGGATACTCCTTTACAATCCTCTGTCTAAAAGAGCGGCCTGCTTTTTCTGACTCGTCATATAGGGTTTGAAGGCAAGAAAGAATCAGATCCATTCCAGATGGACCCAATGAGAACAGAAGCTTGAACTGGGCTTTTTCAGAAGCGTCCCAGGAGGCTTTGGTGGCATTCAATGCGAGTAGAGGAGTGCAGTGGTCCAAGATATTCTCGATGATGATTTCTGCGATTTGTTCAAAAACGACATCATATCGGATACTGGACGATGCTTCTGAGAGTCTACGGAACCAGCTAACCAGACTGGTTTTGGTGTCTTGAAAGGAGGAGTAGAGCCAAAGGTGTCGTTCTTCAGGTCCGGTCCACTGAAGTTAAGGTAAGAATATGTTTAAACATAGCATACTTGGAGCGCGTACCCATTCGCAGTTCTCCAATCCAAATTTATCAGCAGGTCCCTCCATATTAGTTAACATCCGTATGAGAATCCTGTAGTCGATTGAACAAAACTTGAAAGTGAGTTCCTCTGGCTCTTCGGAAGACATAAGGATGATGGGAGATGGTGATCGATGTTGTTCATCTTGAGTTTTGTTCTTGGGAGACTCGTTCACTGGCTGCTTCATGAAGATTTTATTAGTTGGTTCGTGAGCTTGAAAACATAATTTGACATACTTTATCTTTATCTGTCTCAGGTGCGACATTCTCCTTATCCTCCACTCCTAGGTCCTTCTCAGCTGGGCTGTCAACAGGCGCAGCAGGTGTGTCAACAGGTGCGTCGACAGGTGCGTCGACAGGCGGGTCAACAGGCGGGTCAACTTGGCCATCGTCAGAGCCACCTGGTAGAGGGTCCAGATCTGGAGAGCCTCTGGAAAGTGCGATGTAGAAGAAGTTGGGCATCAACTTTGTCAATATTCCCCTTGGTCGAGCAAATAGAGTCGCCCTAAAATACTGGTAAGATCATTTGTCACCGACTAGATAGAAGAACACTTGCATTTTAAGGGTTTCAACAGTCATCGAGCCCATCTCCTTTACGCGCTCGAGAATAGAAGCCTTTCCGGGACAAGGAGAGACAACGTTGATCAAACTAAATCGAGGAATACCAACAGCTGGAGGAAGCTTGGAATCAAATACGGTTTCGATGGCTGAACAGATGGATGACGGTTGTGCATTTTCCGGAAGAAGGATCTTGAGGATTCGCTTGTCAGTGTACAACGACTGCCATCTGGTAAAAATAGATTGAGAAATGGAACTAGTTAGTTGAAGAGGACGTACTGGGAAGGAGTTGGCTTTTTTGCCAGTCCTTGATCAAGGAGTGTGGTATGGCCATACAGGCCAACGTGGAATTCAACGAGTTTGGGAGGGGGTACAGCTTTGGGAACAGGTGTAGCTCCACCAGTCTTGGACTTTCTCTTTTTGGTGGGACGACCAGTGATATTATCGAACCTCTCCCGGCGATCCTATAATCATTGAGTTAGTTGCCTGCAGATCGGTGAGATGCTTGCTATGTACCTCTTCGCTAGGATCAAATCTCCTTTTAGACTCTGTTTTCAGCGGCTCCTTCCTCTCCTTCTTCTCCGTCTCCGAAGAATCATCTTTGCGGTTTTCTCGTAACTTGCTATGATCTCTGAACGGGGATGCAGTAAAGGTGGATGAGGCAGTGACCTCAGGACGGGAACTGAAGATTGTGTCTGCTGTTGCAGAGCTGGATGGGAAGGGCTTCTTAGATGAAGTCGACTAGAACAGATATGGAGATTAAACAAACAGAAAAGGGTGAATGATGGAATGTGCTACCTCTGACGATGAAGGCTTAGCTTCTGGATGAATGTGTGACCCAGCAAAACAGCCACATAAAGCACACTTCGTGAGAGTGTTTATAGCATCCAATGCACAATCTTCCGGAGCTGTGAATTGGCCGCAGTACGATGTGCATTTTGAAGGAGAGAAGCGTGAGTTTTGGCAGGAGAGAAGAGTTTTAGGATCAAGAGGCATATCGTGAAAGGAGTATGAGTTAGGGACTGAAATTCCACTGGGTTTTATAACGGCTCACCTCATTGTTGCTGGAATGGGAGTACAAAGAGTCTGAGTGTATTGTTCTCAAAGAAAAATAGAAGAAAAAAGAGAAAAAAAGAGCTATCGAGCAGACGCGAATACCTGCATGACGTTTGACGTTTGAAGGTGCTTCTTTTCTTTTTTTCCTTGTTTGGCCACCTCAAGAATACTGTTTGGATAAAGCTTTGTAGTCTCTTGACTATTTGTATTCACTGTAACCTTATGTTTGTACAGGAAAAGTAAGGAGACGGAGAGCAAAATAATAGGGAGGAAGAACGAAAGAGCATGCAATGGGCGCTTAGATGTTATCAAGTGATGTTATCAAGTGCCTGAGCGTCTAAATTGGAGAGACGCCCATTCCCATTCTCGTTAGCATAACCATACCATAATACCATAACTTTGAGTTAAACTAAAGATGCTGATTTATGTGCTTACCCCACTTGCATGAATTCCAAGTAATCCTAAACCGGTGTTTTTTTTTGAGTACAAGAGAGAGAAACCTGTGTATTTTTTGAATGACAAATGAAACCTGCGAAGAAATCGAGACAATCTAGAACCTGCGTGAATTTTCTGGGTAAATGTATTTTTACCCACTATATCGCCCATACTAATTCTTACTTCGTGCTGCAGAAACGCGGACCTAAAGCAGGGTCAGTCGAGAGGCCCCAATTATTGCTTGCTTATCGATTATATCCAGTTCTA
>ML770279.1:0-11854 GCA_009733575.1 Gymnopus androsaceus JB14
ACTACCTCGCATACTTTCACAATCATTATACCAATATGCTGTATAGCTTTTTTGGGAATCTACCATCTCGTTTATTACCGTGATTTATCTCCTTTTCATTACTACAATTTCATTCTTGATTCATGAAGTTTAGTGTAGGAAATCTGTTGAGTTGATATGCGGCAAATCAATATGACTTTCACTTGAGCAAAATCTGAATTTGATTGAAAAAATAACGGAGGCGTTTTCATGCTCATTGAAAGACAACAAAGCGGTCATTAATTCAAGGATACAAATATCACTACTGATACAAGTGCTTTACTGAGAGAATTCGGTAGAGCTTAATTTTTTCCCTTTCCCGTGTGAGAATAAATCCAGGGCTGGTGATGGAGGATCATTCACAAATACTGTATTCAATGAAGCTGCAATAGAATGCAATAAAATTCGAACTCAGGGTGCCGTGAAAACAGGGAAAATGGTCAAGAACAAGTGGTCATCAGTGCGTCTTCAATCTCGTGCAATCTGCCGTTCATTCTCTATTTTTTTATAGAGTCTCCATCCTACATGGAAGATCTGCCGTGCTATCAATGACTGTTCTGGCCTTGGCGGCTTTGACACCAACACTGGTGCTCATGTCACCCCCGAATCCGAGCCCATGTGGGAGGACCTTCTCAGGTCAAACCCCACAGTTCTTCCATCATGCCGAAAGTGCAAAGAAATATGCTCAAACGAAATGCTTCTTGATTTATCAACTTTTGCGTAAAAAATTGCTTATGAGTGAAAAACTGAAAGAAATTTGATTCTTCAGTTAACCAATTTAGTTTACTGATAATGTACATATCAATGGAGTGTTTGGTTAAAATGAAAAAAAGGCTGAATCAAAAACTTTCACAGTGACTTAAATGGAGAATGATACACTATATATCACATGGCGAATTGGGAAAAGTGAAATATTTAGTATCAGTACATCTGAAAAATGGCCTGAAAAGCAATAAATCAAGCAAGACTGAAAGATACTCTGAAAGAAGGGTTTTCAGGTGAGATTTTGGACAAGATGAAATGTTGAATGAACAAATATATATCAGCAAGGGTGAAAAGTTGCCACTGTGTCTCGGGCCTGATGCAGACACGTCGGCACGTCAGAAGTTCATGGACTTGAACAATCATCAAAATAGCGGAATGGACCATCGAATTGTATGGTAGGGATAGAGGACATGGTTGAGCTGGTTTAGATAGAAGTTAACAGCTATAAAAAGTGCTCAATTTTTGCGATGCAAATTTTGATGTAGCCACTCACCGACAGCCAAATTATAAACCATTCCCGAGTGGTTTGAGGGATGGATATGTGGCGAGTAGCTGAAGTTTCAATGCATTCAATGTCGAGACTTTTCTCTGATACTGCACCACAAATAAATTTTTAGCATACAATTTGCAGATGGACGCATGTAACATACCTCCTGCGAGCCGTCATCTATGAACCTTTCCAGCTCCAACTTCTGCTTCTTCACAGCAATTATGAGTGTTCACAATTCATTCTTCGCACCCTAGATTTGGTTGAATTCTCCCTTCTGTTCATCGGCATTGGAGACACTCACTTTTGAATAGATCTGGTTGTGCTGCTTCCTGACCTCCCTGATTGTACGTCCCCGAATGCAAGGCATAGAAAGAAGCACTTCATGCACCTACCAAACTGACTAGAGTTTTGAGATACAATTCAATTCAATTTATTTGGCCCAAATCCAATAAATCATGAATTGCATCAGTACAAGATTTCTTGAAAATTGGTTAAACTGTGTATCTGTACTGATTGTACTGATACAACCAGTGCAGTACAATACAATTTATGTAGTTTATATCAGTTCAGATTCAAATTGGTTTATATCAGTATAAACTGATATGAACTGATCATTTATACACTATTTCAATGCTAGATAAGTAATGTCTTACAGTAATCATGTTATAGGAAGTACTAATAATGCCTATATACTATTAAAAATGCATCTTGATCAAGATTCAAGTAAGAAAAGTACTCTTTCAGCTTCTTATATAGATATAATGAAGGGTTTGTACAGGTTCCACTGTGTGTAAATATGTACTGATATAAACTGATTCTAAGCAGTTTAAGGAATTTTTGAATTGTGAATAAACTGTAAACCTGTATTGATTTAAATTGTGTATCAGTACAAGCTCTAGTGATACATTTTGCAGTACAATGCAATGCAATTTATGATTTATTTGCAGTTCAATGAATTGTATCTCCAAACCCTAAAACTGACCTACTTAGGGTAAAAAAATGATGTCCTTGAATATGCCTAGGAGGCCCCTTTTTGGGGTAGACTACCCACCCATCATATAAGGTGTGTAGCTACCCCAACCTGGGGTGGCTACCCCAACCTGGGGTGGCTACCCATTTTTCTCCAAGTTGACTTGGGTAGCTACCTATCATGTCACATCACGCAGTGCCTGGGGTCTCTCCTGGGTAGCTACCCAATGGTTTTTGAGCATTTTTTTCTGCAGTACAGAGTACATTTCATATGCCATTTAACTGTATTTATTGGGTTCCATAAGGGTTATTATCTCTGTCAGTTCATATTATTGGCATAGCTAGCTGCCCACCCATTCATGGGGCTTAATTGATTGTATTACACTTGATATATTTGGTGAACATTTTACTACAACTGATAACAATAAACATGGATGGGTAGCTACCTAATTATTTGCATTGACATCAAGCTCATGCATACCATGAATATACAAACCATGAACCATATAAGTCTATCTGCTATATTAAGTATGTTACAAAGTATACAGACCTATATACAACCACCAATATTGTGGGTAGCTACCCAGGAGACTGGGCAGTCCCTAGGCAGTTACTGGGTACCATGTGGTTGATGGTCTATTGATGGTAGAAAAGTTAATGAATTACAAGTGTGAAAGATAAAGGATCACAAGACCTTTCCTGGGTGCAAAAGATTGCGTATTCCCAGTGCTAACGGTCCTTAATCTCAACTCCTTTTTTGGAGGAAATTGTGAGAATTTACCAGGCAAAATTGAGTCTTTTTTCCCATTGAAATATTGATTAAATTCCTCCAAGTTTATCAGCTGGGATTATATACAAAGAAGATTATATTTCTATCTATGTTCCAGGTGCAATCTATGATCCATTTCAGCTGGAATCTGTAGCAAAATTTATAATCATTTACTTGATGTTTTTCAGGATAAATTTCGCCCTCATTTTAATGGATCTGATGGAGTGAGTGTATAATGATCAGTTCATATTGGTTTATACTGATATAAACCAATTTGAATCTGAACTAATTTAAACCATATAAATTGTATTGTACTGCACTGGTTGTACCAGTACAATCAGTACAGATACACAGTTTAACCAATTTTCAAGAAATCTTGTACTGATGCAATTCATGATTTATTGGATTTGGGCCAAATAAATTGAATTGAAATGTATCTCAAACCCCTAGTGCTTATGTACTTAAGGTCTTAATTACAACCTAATAAAAATTCCAATGATGTTAGGCCTTAATCCTAATCAGGTCCTAAGTCCTAAGGCCAAAACTACTGACATCCATAAGGATGATTCCTTCATTTCATTCTGGACTCGTAATAAGCCAAAGAATGAAAGATAAGCATTGAGGTAGGTGCGGTGTTTCCGAGTTATGAAAAGCACTTCCAAACACACACACACTCTGATGATTTGAACAACAACTCCAGCCCAACTTCTGAGTAACCTATCGAGCAATAGCATTTTCATGAAAAGTGGTAGTGAAAATGCTATTACAAGACCAGCAAATTTATTGAGTATAGTCACCGAGTCCTTGCAAGCAGATGTTTTTACAGGTAGTTTGTGACTCAGAGTCAACTCGGGGCTCAGTTTTGGAGTCAGAGGGAAAAGGCATCGAGAGTGGTAGTATAAAAGTGTGCTGAAAATGTGAGAGGTGGTGGTGGTTCAAATCTAGAGAATGCTCCAATGTCTCCACTACTCACTGTCTGCGAAATCAGCTCAACTTGCTCTCCCCACAATTTTGCTGTAGTCCTTCCCTGGGATTTTCTCCAAAATACTGGCAATCCACCTTCCTGAGCACCACTGTTGAACTGTTAAGTGCATTGGAGCTCACGCCAATGCAAACGGTGCTTCCGGAAGTAATCTCTCCAAGCTTCTGTGATTGCACCTGCTTCCTCTGAAAGGTCCACGCCAGACCATCACAATTTTCTCAAGTTCTACGAGCTGTGGGAATGGAGGGTACTCTAGAGTATCCCTTCCTTTCGTGTATTGGGTTTCTCTTCTGCCCTATTCCGCCTCGTGTTTCATCTGAACGCTAATACCATGTCTAGGAATGAAGTTACCAACCATCCTATGCCCAAGCGTGAGCGTCAGGTTGAATCAATAAAGCATTGTCCTTATGCCAATCATTTTAGACCATCACCAGAACATGATTTTCCTCACCCACATTTCTTGACGCAACATTACTAGCACTTGTTGTGCACATTGCAAGAGAAGCACCTCCTTTGGCACAAAACCATCGAAATTAGATGCTAATCACAGTTCCAATCCGACACAAATTATTTTGCAGTCGAAACCTTTGTGTTGGTTGGATTGAAATTGGATTGAAATTGGCAATGCAGTAATATGTACATGGGATAAGGAACCGGCTTTGTTCCAATTTTCGAAGTAGCCCACTTTCTCTCTTCCTTCCATTGCTATCTTTTCTTAATTTTTGTTCTTTCATCCCATTCCCTCACTCTTCCTCTTCCTCTTCCTCCTTCTTCCTTATATTTTGGCCTTCTTATTGGCTTTTCTTCCTCCAAACCAGATCGGCTTCAGAGTTTCCAGAAGCGGGATGGGTTCGACCAATAGGTCCTTCAGTAACAGTTTAAATTTTGAATTGGGTTTGGATAGATTATACATACCTGAAGCTATCAGCTTGGCTTGCTTGACAGCCATGGTTGATTATCGCTGCCTTTCTTCCATAATGGAAGCATCCGCATGCCAACAGAACACAGAGTCAGACATGCATCTGACCACTGCTTCAAGATCGACCTTATCTGCTCTGATCCTAGATCAGCTTTGTTGGCTACCATGTTCAGACACAAAAAGTGAAAAAGATGTTTGAAAGGGTGTAGATATCTTCCCACTAGTTCAAGAGATTCCTGATTATATTCTCAGATAGACTCAGAGCGAGGATAGTATGCTTACTTGTCTGAATGATTCCTTGCCGCCGGAAAGGTTCATTAATATCAGCCACTCAAGATTGGGAGTACAGTGGGAAAGATGATCCAAAAAATCCCGTAAAGATTCAATGTCCCAGTCATTCAATTTCTCCACCTGAATATGTTGGAGAGATTCGGATGGGGCCAGTAAGAAGAGAACATGCAGTCGAGCATCATTGCCACAGATACCAAAACTGAGCTGTTCCAAATGTGTAATGTCTAGGAAACTTTTCAGAGTACTGAGGTTATACTCCTGGTCTGTTAGAACAAAGAGCTTCTGTCAAGCAGGTGGCCAAAAGTCCTCCATGAATTGGTTTTCTCCTTCCGGCCACTTGTTTAAAGCTATCCTAAGCTCAACAATGTGAGGTTGTGTATGTAGAAAGAGAGCAAGATGATGATTGAGCTCAAAATTTGTATCAAAATGGTGTAATTGGAATGGGAATTTGAGCTCTTGGGTAATCAGGCCTGGCCAGCTCGTAGGTGGTCATTCATTCACAGAATTTACCGTGAGAGATTGGAGATTGGACATGCTGACAAGTACATGGTGTACAAGTCAATAAAAAGCATTCGTATGAGATGGGTTGACATCAAGTACGAATGACCATACACGTGTTGCATAATCAGGCTTTCTGTGGAGCAAGTGCAGAAGTACAAGCATGGAGCTGGGAGAAAGAGCTGGAATGTTGCCATACAGGTGACGGGTGGAAATATGATTTAGTTTCCTACTGCATAAAGCAAGTCTAGCGCGAGCTCTGTACAGAATGCGTCAACAAGCTCAACAATGTCCATGAGAAAGGCCATTGTGCAGTTCACTGCTTCATGCTTTTTGAATGCTTGTTTCTTTGTACTTGTTATAACTTGATTGGGCCAGTGCATGATGCCGCAGATTGATGCTGATGAGCAACTGGCATAAGGCACAAGCACCCTGTGACTGTATAGAATACCCTGCAGGCACCATCTTATAACAAGCATAAATAAACAAGAATTCAAAATCATGAAACAGTAAACCTTTATGTAAAGCACTGTAAATTAACCCTGTGTTAATTGACGAATAATCAATGTAGGCCTAATGCATTGGCCCCCGTAATATGCCATCTGTCTGCATTACATTATACCCCGTGACTAAATGCAACCTGTCCCCATTCCTTAGTACAAACTCTCATTTCCAATGCAAGTTGCTACAATTGTATGTAGGCAGACTAGTATATTTACACTACAATGACATATAATGTACAACTTATGGCAGAGTGGTATCCTTGGTCAATGATTCTAGTAGTGGGCTGGATCATGCCTCATGGTGAGAGTTCAATCCTCTCCAGTACCAAAAAACAATTGACTCTTTTTTTTTCTTTCAAAGCAATGCCGTGGCTAGCTCTCATTAGGGTTTGCCCAAAGGGTGAACCCTAACATTAGAGAGCTAGTCCGGCATTGCCAAACGTGCTTGGTTAGTGGTTAGGGGTTAGGATTAGGGTTTGGGGTTGCTGCCTATCTAAATAAGCGCAAATGAGGCTTTAGAGTGCCCACCAATGTCTTCCTGGCCCGGGGGACCCCCTGAGCGCAGCGAGGGAGGGGAGGGAAGCGGAGGCAGGCCCAAAATTTGTGCGCCATACATATATATTAATAATCATCATTATAACCGAGTGTAATCTAATGTGACAAGGAGCCTAATCTAATGCAACAATGTACCCATTTGAAAGCAGACTGGCTGGGTGAGTCATGGGGGATAATGTAATATGGACAGATGGTAGATTACGGGGGCCAATTCATTAGGCTTACATGGTCTCCTGAATTGACCAGCTTGCACCCGGGTTCTAGGTATATTACTGTTATGCGTGAGAGTCAAGGTTGTAGGCAACTACATTTGATGTACCAGTAATGTACTCGAAAATGTCCATACTGAAAAACTTTTGTAAAACTTGATGAATTATCCTCAAACTTTGTAGTATATCAGCAAGCACCCATTTAACATTCAAAATCTGCGATCATTGCGAATCGGGATTAACCCACAATCTTCAATCATGGTGCGGTACCTTGGCAGAAATCTGAGAGAATTGGAACTGCTGGCTGAACGCCTTGATTTGCGTTACCCTATTGGTGCGTCTCTAGCTCTACTTCAAATTCTGATATTAATATTTTTCTTGTCCCAGCTGACTTTCTTGAATGTGTACCCAACTTACACAGGTTAACATTACATATCACACTGAAATACTGCATTTGCCATATTGAACCACTCTTCAAGACTCTCCCAAGCCCAGATGGACCTAGGTTTTCTCTGCGATATTTGACTATCAGCTTCATGCTCTATTCCGCAGGTACAGCTCATGTTCATCAGACTCTTTGCAAACAATGGGCTGTGCTGGACACAATACTCAAAAGGCCCGAGTTTCCTCTACTCAAAATGGTGCATATCCATCTAATCGAGGCTGAACACTCCTCCACAATCACTGATGAATACAGAGAGTTATACCAGAAAAGATTTTTTTTCTCTGGAGGGAGCAGGAAAGCTGATGGTGTCCAAATTGAAGATAGCTGACACAACAGGGTTGAGGGTTCCCTTTTCAGCCCTGAGAGGGTTCGGTAGGAATTCACTGATGAACAAGTGATGTGCAAGTTGCGCAATACGCACCACTCCAGCTGTCAGGTCTTCTCTTCATTTACTTACATTCCTTTTCTGTTGGACCCTTACTTAAGACATTTACCCTTCCCCATATTCAGTCCTTAGAATCCTTAAGTTACAGTATTATACAATAGTCATTCTTTAGTCTAGACCCTATGCTACTATTTAAGCTAAAGCCTGTATCCTGAATAGGGTAACTTTTTCTCTGTATACACCACTTAGTCTTGTCGTCCGAGACCAAGTTCAATTGGACCCTCACTGGTGGCAGTGGAAAGCTAAACTTTCCCCTTAGTGTTAATGTGCCTTGTCACTCCATCGTTGATGTGTTTGGAGTAAGTATTATCAAAGTAAGTAAGTAGGTAAGTAAATAAGGAAGGCAAGGTACACTGTAGTAGAGTATGGACATAAAGACACAAAGACAAAACCGACTCAACTGGACTCAGAGGCTGGGCTAAACCGTATATCACAGGAAGCTGCCAAGTTTGCCATATCTAAGCACTCCTCAAATCCCTCCTAAACCCGGATAAACCTGGTTTTATCTGCGGCATTTGACCCTAAAAATCAGATGGAATGACAATGATGTAGAATACATCATTGGATTAGGAACCCAGAATCTCCTATGGAACCTCCCTCAAAATAGCATCATTTAGGGCCCAATTTGAGCGAAATCCTTGTCCAAATATAGCATCATTTGAGGCAAAAATTTTTGGTCCTTGTCCGCCCATAGCGTCATTTGAGCCGGCGCATCAGCGCCGAACCAAATTTTTTGACCTTTTGAGAATGGCGCTAAGACGAATCGCTGGCATTCAGCTTCTAATACTTCTAATACGTATAGGTAAAATTTATTACTGTAGCTACTACAAGACAAATTTTATTCATTGCTATGACCCAACTCCACTGCTTCCAATGCTCTTCCAACAGAAAGAGCTAGAAACAGTCCAGGCAGCAGCTAAAGCAGGCACTCGGCTGATACGAGACTCTGATATCGATCAACAACATTTTGAAATCCTTCTAAATGGAGGAAAAAAGCTAAACTCAAGTTTAATGAACACTTTGGCAGCAAAGATCCAGCTTGAAGCTGAATCTGCAGGGCAATCACCAGACTTTTGTGTCTTTTTGTCCTGGCTGGGTCCGATCGTTGAAGGAGCCATGCAAGAAGGCCCTGTAGTGGGAACATTCAAGCTGCATGTCCATCAATCGGTAATCGATTGTGAATCCACATCAGAGATACCAGATGGATTACTGGATGTGTCCCTCCTGGCAAGAACAAATGGGTCATACCTTTATGTGGCTTGAAGGTAGACCATTGGGTTCTGGCCTGGCTAGACTTTGGAAAGAGAGAAATCGGAGTATTTGACAGTATTCCCTAACTTCAGGGTTGTTACTGGGCAGAACCAGCGAGTAAACTTTCCTCAAAAGCATGGGGAAGTGACTTTTAACATAACTTATCTTTGCAGACTCTTTTGAAGATAATAGATTGTATTTTCATCTTGCTAGGATGGCCTTTGATGGACTGGGGTGCGAAGGATTGTGTGTACAGTCAGAAAATCTATTCTCCAAGTGATCTGGAGATGCAGATGGGCGACTGATCGTGCGGCCTTTTTGTGTTAATGGCTTTATGGGCGATGCGGAAGGGCAATAGGCTTGAAGAGGTTGGAAAGAGTCAGTTGGATGAGATACGAAGAAAAGCAGTCCAGATGCTAATGACCTTACTGTAAGATTCTTTCAGAATACCTTTGTTCTGATGAGGACATGCCAAAGAATGTATATTGGTCAGGTTCTCGATATCTATAAGAAAGGCCAGAACTCTCGTCATGGCTCTGTTCATGAAGCAACAGAGCTTTCTGGTTTGTCTTACCTTTCTTTGCGTGTTTTTCTTCCTCTCAGGCTACCGGCTATGAGTACTCTCATTGCTCTAACATATTTTCTGAATTATATATAAATTCCTCTCAGGATGGAGAGAACTCTGACTCCGACAGCGGCTCTGATGATGAGGATGCCTCTTATCCTCAATTTTTGTGCCAGCTGGCAGGCTGCAAATTCCACCTACACACTCATGCACTGGTGGCCAATATGCTATACCATCTCGGAAAGGATGCGCTGTCTGGTCCTCTGGATAGGATGGAGTTGAACGAAAGATCGGGGAAGAGGTGGGCTGCATTTCACAAGAAGGAAACAAAAGCAGTGCTCAAAAAGGTACCTGCACTCAAAATTATCATACCAGCTATGAAACCACAAAAGCAGGTCATTTAGATATGTAAATGTACATAGAACTGGTCGGGCAATTTTTTGGAATTTTAAAAAAATTTTGGCGATTTTTTTCAATTCACGTGATGATCCTTGTCTGAAATTAGGGACTGCCATGGATTCGACCTTCCACGCACCCACCCATATCCACCGTAAATTTGCGGACAGATATGGGACGGGAACTTTTCCACAGGTATGGGACGGTTACAGATGACCACGGACTGTCACATTTGAGCATAGCATTTCCTAAAATAGGGAGATCCCTGTACTGCACCATCTTGAACAAGCTTGTACTGCTTGTACTGCACTGACTTTGAAGCTTCTATCCATATATCAGAGCCTCTACATACCAGAATGCTTTTGTTGGAATTTACAGAAAATCTATTTTAACCCACATTACAACATACTTATGAATATATGATATCACAGGCAATGTTTGCACATACACCCACAGTATCCATGCATATACTCACAGTAGCCACTTTACTGTATGCATAGTAGCCACAGATATTCACATAGTGCCCACTTTCCTGCTATATGCACTATGACATAGTCATTCTTAAAGGTATAAATACAGTATGTAGTTACCCATGTACCTTACCCGTTTGCCTCAGGGCCCAGTCAAGGTCAAACGGCTATACAATCATTTAAACTCCATTTCTTATTTCTAACAGCTTTTACATGTTGCTAAATTGTTATTTAAGGCAAAAATTGGTGATGAACATCAGCGAAACCTAGTTGGTCTCCAGAGGTCTCCAGAGATCTCCAGAGCTCAGACAGTTGTCAAAAAGCTGTCAAACTCCTCCAGGCATCTCCAGCAAGGGGTGTGTACAAATTATTTTTTGGACATCACATTGTTTTTGGGGGTAAATGAGGTCAAGAAATCCAAATATGAAGTCTATTTGTAGCCACAGCGAGCCATTCACTGGGAATTTAGACTTTAGTAGGAAAAATTTTTTTTTTTCTCTGACCTTGTTCTGCATCAAATGGGCCATTGTGCACCTTTTTCAATTTTTTTTTTCTTGGGCCAGACCCTCCCCTCCCCCCCAAATTTCCTTTTTAGGAAGGAGGCTGTACAAATCGGAATAAAATTGGGAAAAATCTGAAAATGTTTTTTTGAGCTTCCCAGCCCAAATAAACCCCAGAGACAAGGTGATGTCAAAAAAAAAAAAATTTTACAAACCCCTTGATCTCCAGAGGTCTCTGGAGATCTCTGGAATTACTATCCTTGCTCCAGAGACGAAAGAAATGTATTGTGATGGTACAGGTTTTGCTGATGAATGCTTGCATGTTAAACACTTGGTTATTAAGTTGGTCTGAACTGGGGAAAGATCATTCATTTTCAAAGAGAACACAATAATCTTCATCTCTAATATCTATGAGGACAGTTTCAGCTTCCTTTCTGCTCTTCTGGAGACTCCCTTGCCTGGTAGCCTGTGAATCTGTTACTCAATATAGTTTATTAGTAGATTAGATTCTATAATTACGGTCAGGCACACGACTGTGGTCGCCGTGCGGATTGCCTCGCACGGACTCAAATCCGTATGGATTTCAAAGTCCGCTCCCGGGAAGGTCCCGGGAAGACCATGCTAGTCCCTATCTGAAATAGCGTTTTTTACCACGAAATCATAGCGTCATTTAGGGCCTCTCGCCGAGGGAGGTTCCATAGGAGTCCTATTGGATTGCACTGGATACCAAACTTGAAAAGCCCCAGTTTTCTCTACTCGAAACGGTGCATATTTGTCTAGTGTTCACGGGTGGACACAAATTCTTTAACGATGT
>ML770280.1:0-11853 GCA_009733575.1 Gymnopus androsaceus JB14
CCCCACTAAGTGGTTATCAAGACTGTTGACGTTTTTGGAAGTCTCAAGGAATTCCCGGAAGGATGCCCGCACAAAAACAGCATCAGGCCAGCGGGGGTCGTATCTTGAGTTATCTAGATGGAGGTTACTGTGTTAATTCTGGAATATTACTATTAATGAGACAGCTTACCATGCATATCCCTGAGCTCATCAACTCCACCCCATTCTTCCAAACTAGTAAGGTCACATTTGAGGCGGGTTGGGCGCCCACTTACTACTATTGCGGGGTAGTGGCGGAAAATATCCTGCAAGTCCTTTGCTGAGGTCTTGAGGAAGTCTGCAAAATCCAACGTGTAGATTGGAGAGCTATTTAGAAGCTTAGCAGGTGTCAGAAGATTAACAGGACTTGTCATCCCATCCGCCCATTCTATAGGTCTGCCAGTAGGGAGACCGTTTTTGCTCCTCACAACATCCACGTGCGCAGCAAGCTTTTGAAGATCTTTGGCGATCTGAGAGCTCTACATACCGTAGTCAAAGGATAAAGGTTATCTCAAGAACCGTGATTAGTAGCCTGTTTACGTACATAGTGTTTTCCTTCATACTCATAATACTTGGTGTGATCAGCTGAGTAAACGTGTATAGCAGGTGAAGGTTCACGCTAGAACAATAATCAGTAAAAATTATGGCTCATCAATTCGTCATGGGTCATACCTCCTTGTCACCGTGGACTTCAAGTCTAGGGACCTGCTCACAGTCCTCCCCAATATCCATATCGTCGTTGTTATTGACTACATCCCTTTCAGTAGTTTTCGCAGTCCTCTTCTTCCCTTGAGATAGCTTTGGGCGCTTTGGTGAAGGACCTTCGCTATCAGAAGGCCTTTTAGCCTTGATGCGCTGGGATGATCGGATGACACGAGGAAGGGAACCAGAGGCATCGTCAAAATCTGGACCAGGGGAACCAACGGTAGGTGTTGGGGATTGCTCAGGTATAGGCTCGGAAATGTTGCGGTGATTGTCAGACACAAGACCGAAAGCAAGACGGTGAGCAGATGACGCAGGTGTCTCGGATATCGCCCTAGGTGGCTCTTCAGTACCAACACTATCAGGTCCAGGATCGATATGAACAGGCGGGGGATACGATGAGGAAGCATCTGAGTTCATACGGTAGATAGCTTCATCGCCAGTGCCTGAGATTGCTTGCATAACGTTCCAACTCCCAACACCTTCCGAGCTCGACGGATCCATGGCTTCAACTCCCCCTCGGAGCCGATGCGGGTCATCAGGAGCACTATTCAACCCAGACACGGACCCTAAATGTTTCGGGGGGTTCAAAACTTGGTGAAACACGATTGGACAACGAGGATATGGTCTCGGGGGTTCCAAACGGTGAAGATGATGCAGATACAGGCTCGGCAAGTTTACTAGGATCAAAAACGGGTCCATGATCTACAAACCCAAGGGTTTCATACGATGAGGAGCTATTCGTATGATGGATAGCTTCATCATCAGTGTTTCGAGGTCGCTCCCATATCATTCAAACCTCCAGCACCTGCCGAGTCCGACTGATCGAGCAGGGCACTATTCAAGCCAGACGCAGTTCCAGGACTTGGGAAAGCATCAGTAGACAACAAGGATAGCGCAGATAGACGCTTGGGAGTTCCAGACGGTAAGGATGACACAGGTATGGACTCGTCAAGTTTACTAGGACCAAAGACTTCCCCAAGACCATAGACTTCCCCAAGACCATCACCACTTCCAACTTCTTCGTCATCATCTAAGGGTTTCATATGATGAGGAGCTATTCGTATGATGGATAGCTTCATCATCAGTGTTCGAGGTTGCTCCCATATCATTCAAACCTCCAGCACCTGCCGAGTCCGACTGATCGAGCAGGGCACTATTCAAGCCAGATGCAGTTCCAGGACTTGGGAAAGCATCAGTAGACAACAAGGATAGCGCAGATAGACGCTCGGGAGTTCCAGACGGTAAGGATGACACAGGTATGGACTCGTCAAGTTTACTAGGACCAAAGACTTCCCCAAGACCATAGACTTCCCCAAGACCATCACCGCTTCCAACTTCTTCGTCATCATCTGGAACCATTTGCGGAACACTTGATGCACTATCTAGGTGCAGTCCATCATCTGGGCATGGATCCACGGCTGCTCCATCGCCGCTACCTATGCCTATTGGTGAAATAGGAGCGTCGTCGGATTCCAGAGGGTCAACCACCCGCTCTGGTTGAACGGTGTTTAAGCCCACACCACTCAATACAGGCCCGGTTATAGGACCAGTGCCTGCAAGCAGGAGGGAAAGATCTTGGATTTCTTGAACCAAGAAGAAGGGGGAGAGAGCGAGACAATGGTGATGCCTGCGGTGAATACAGACTACTGTCATTGTTCGACCAGTGCTTTGCGGGAACAGAAGAGCCTGACAGTTCTTCTTCTTGCTTAATTATGGCGCCCGAAGCTATACTAGCATATGAGTACATTAGCGACACGCAAAGAATGTTGACTGTACCAGGGAAGAAGAAGCCTGTGTGATCACGGATGGGGTCAAATTTCTCCTTGAAGTAATCATGAAGTTTGGTTTTGTTGGGGCGAAAAGAACCAAGGATATTTGGCTCCACAATACTATCCAACACTCAATCCATCATCTCCTCGGCACTAAGTTGGCATTGGGCAACGAGATAGAGATTTCTCCAAATCAGGGTTTCTATCTCCCGCAGTGAAGCAGGCTTAATATCGCCTAGACTCATCATAAACTAAGAGTTGTGAATGAGTAATGATTACAGTCTGATAGAGAACACGAGAACTTACAGAAATGTAATATTGCCTCCCAAAGCGTGAAGATTGCAGCTGGCAAGTTCTGAACAAGAGAATGGGAGAAATGGCGAGACAAGAGAAGAGCGGTGCTTGAAACTCCACCAGGGAAAGATTCAATGTTGTCAGAATGTTGGAAAACCTCCCATTTGTTTGAAAGCTAGAAAACAGACTGAGTTAGTACAGTATATAGAAAATCAAAAAGGACATACTCCGCGTTCTGCAGGCATTTCTCAAGTTGTGCAGGGAAATCTTTATCCATGGGTACATCTACGACTCCCTATGTAATAAATGTCACAGATGGAAAATCAATCAAGAAAAAAATCGACCTACCAGAGTCATTATGCTGAGATACGATGCTGCAAGTTGGATGTTATGTATGATGTTTCCAAGAGCTTTCGATTGGATTGCCTTCGGTGAGATGCCCTAAGTTTTGGACAACAGATGCGGCAACTTTTTGGGACACATTCTGAGGAGAGGATTGCTTGGTGATAATGGGACCACGAGAACCAGAGACAGGCGTATTCGTATTCCAACGTGCAATAACAGCCTCTTCGAATATTGTGGGCCAGCCATCCTTTTCAGTAATTACCTTGGCCTAGAAAATGTTCGATGGTACCAAGGTCAACAAAAACAGAGGCTTACTATTCTTATCAACTTGTTTGTTAAATCAGATGACATCGCTGACCGAGGGATTTTGCCTTGAACGCTTGATGATCCAGAGAGTACAGTGTAGAGTTTGAAGCCAAGAATTGGGCCAATGTAAGAGTTCCAGGCTTGGTTCTCAGTTTTCTGAGGATCCTCTTCTCCCAATAACCTTTGCCGTGGTCCATGTTTCTGTCTCTCGGAGCAGTAGGCATCAAGTGAGCATGAAATTATCTGAGCGAAAGGACACTAAGCTAAATAAGTTATATACAGTGGATGGCGTACAGAGAGCTCGTCCTGGGGACATATTTGTTCATATTGACCTTCCCTTGGCAAAAACATCAGGACAATCGAGAAAAGCTTTGATGATGATACTAAAGAGCCTGGAAAAGAATAGTAAGTACAAGAGGATTAAAAAAAGATATGCCCCTCACCAGGAGCCCCTGAGAGGGAAAGCTGGCTGGCCGACATTGAAGAAAACGAGTCAGAAGGAAGTCACGTGCTTGTTGCAACGATGCTTGCCCATGTTTGGTCTCCCATTTGAGTCCGGATCAAGCCTCGGCTGCAAGATATTTGATTAGACATTTCAAGAGGCAAACAAGAACAAGGAGCATGAGAGAAAGGGAGAAAGGGTCAGGACCACATGGGGAGACACCGGGGGCATTCCGCAGGGCACCTGGAAACCAAGTGCCTCCCATTCATCATGAAACTCACATGAAAGGCACTTGAAAGTTGATGGCAATGATGTCATTGTTCCGTTATTTCGTTTTCGGCAGATTTTTGGCAGGTCGGCATTTCTCCAAGCACCATCTTTGTCATTGATCCCAAAAATCCTTACATTGACACAATGTACCAGTAATTCACACATACCTAGTAATGTACTTTTGAAGAAAAAAGTTTGCGGAGGGCGCATTTCCTCTCCGTTTCCCTTCAAAGTTTTACTGTACACTTTTACACATGTATTCGAGAGATCTATCTACCTATTTTTAGAATTAAAGAGGAGTTAAATATTCAGGACCTTTGAAAATATTATTTATGGAACTATATAACATTACTGAGTGCACTCTGGAGGTGCCAAACAAAGATGAATGTTCAACAGTCAGCAAAGAGTGTCAAAAATGCACCTACAGGAATTGCCAAAGCCTGTCAAATCCGAGTGCAATGCCCGCCAATTTTGAACCTGTTGTCGGATACTTCTTGGCAACACCAAAACATTCTCTAAAATTGCCAAATTTTGGAATTGTAAACATTAAGGTATATTCTAATATACTGCAAAGTTTGAAGACAGTTGAAATTTCCAAGTGCATTACTGGTACATCAATAGTACACAAAAATGGAATATGGTCTCTCAATGAAAAAGCTTCTGATGTAGGTTTAATGAAAATATTTTACAATGTGACCGAGATCACTGCTGTATCATCTACTCGGGCTTGGCATTGTAACCATATCAGTAAGATATGCAAAGGATGCAAGCAGCCTATATCATGTGATCTTATTACAGAGTATTTTTGCTAAGCCTCTCTCAAAAACCCACAAACCCCTTGAATATTTATATCATCAGGAAGCCCTAAAAATTCTGCATAACCTTACTGTGGCCTTTTTGGAAAAAAGTTGAGTTTTGGCCCAACATTAAGTTAAGCTTGTCACATGATATAGGCCACTTCAGACTTTTTATGATTTAGGTAGTACTGTAATACCATACAACCCATGCCATATACAGCCACTATGACTATATGTATGGGTTTAGTTTAGCACTTGTTAAGCACTCAATGCAACAACTTTAACGTAATTCATGCAGTTCTCCAAATACCAGAAATCCAATATCTTTTTGCACAATTTAACTAATTTTGCCCCTTATATGACATCATCATTGCCACTAAGGTACCACTAAGGTAGCCTCACATGACATAGAATACATTTACTGTTAAATAACCCCAAAAAAACCCTGTCTGATCTCAATCATGCCATTTGTCTTCCGAGTATTCATCAGCATCATTTCTTCCATATTGGCATATTCCATGTTATCTTTCAAGCCACATACACCTCCTCAATTCTCCTTTTGCTCCAAAGCTCTGCCAGTAAGTACTACTGTCTCTGCTCAACTCATTCCATTTTTTAGCACTGTTCCAGCTGTCTGGTCTTCAACAGGTTGAAGGGTTCATTGCATCAGGTGTATGTTTTTTCTGATTTTTCAGATGTGTTAATCTTAGCTTAGACCTTTCAATTTTTATGAAGGCATATAGTCCATGTATTAGTGGCTACCAAATTACCTTGGATTTTCAAACTCCGCTACCTTATTGCTACCTTAGCCTTACCAAGTTCACTTAAAGTTCCTTAAATTAACTTGGCTGACCAAGTTAACTTATTTTACCTTATTACCTTATTCTACCTTATTCTACCTTAAGCCATAAATAAAATTGTAGATGACAATTAAAGGCTATTGAATGTACTACAGACACTCCTAGACTCTGTTCAAGTGTACAGGGCATGATTTGAGGCAGCTCACTACTGCCAGTGAGCAGATAGAACTTTCAGTCCTTCATTTTTACAATTTTTTCAGTCTGTGGCCCTCTGTAAGATACTAGAATGGACTGGAAATGTTTAGTTTCAGTCATACGAGGCTTCATTGGCATAGTGGTAAACCTTGAATTGTACATAAGTCATGGATTTGGTCTGAATAATAGTGTGTAATTAGCTAGCACTTAGCATTAGCAGCAACTGTAGATGTACTGGGAGATGGCCTAGAGCCCAGTACACATAGCATCAGATGTGTTTTGTCCATTACCAGTGCATATTAATGTATTTCAAACTCTTAATATGTACAGAAGGAAACCCAGAAGTGAAAAATTCAAAGAAATCAATATATTCAGGGCAATCCTGCATGGTTTTACTTGTTTCCTTTTTTCTATAGATCATATAATGGACAAGGACTATGATCTGACTTTATCAAATTTCTTGAGGGCATTCAAAAGTCATCAGAAATTGATTTATTTTTGCTGTCAAAAACTGCCCAAAACCCAGATGCAAAAGTTTGAGTTAATTGGACTGCTACACAGGTGCATCCCTTTGGGATTGTTTGCAGCATGACTTAGCATGCTCATAGAGCAGGTTGAATGTGTTGCATGCCCAAAAATACCACTTACTTCATGATAATTTTAACAACCAGAAAAATTGCATTTTTGGCATAGTGTTCATATATGAATAATATGCTCATATACAGAAGCAAACCCCCAAGCAGAAAATAGCCCCACGCAAAATTTTTGATTTTTCAGTGGCCTGGAGCAAGTTTCAGCCTTAGGTTCTTAAAAAATATAATATCTAGATTGCATTTACATATAATTGAGTCGCTTGTGCTACATTTTTTTACCCAAAATAAAATTGAAAGCCAAAATTCACCAAAAATTCAAAAATGTGTGGATGGTCCCTTGTACCATGTGGCCAACTTTCATTTGCACTGGAAAGCAGTCAAAGATATTATAATGTGCTCAGCAGGTTGTACAAGTGATTTGGGTCATGCATTTTAAGTTCAATCAACAGTCACATGTGATTTTTCGCCTGGGGGTTTTTAGCACTTTTTCATGAACAGAAGTAATTGATTTATGTAGATACTAGATATGCCCGGAAAAATCTGAAACAATTTGAAGACAATGCGAGGGTGAATGTGACTTTACCACAAAAAAAATATTCCTCTGAATCAATCACCAACCCAAGTTCTTGCCCAATTTCTGCAAAATTTCTTGCCTGGGGGTTTGAAGATTTTATATATGCAAGCTATTGTAGTCATGTTCATAAACCCTCCTAGATGTCATATAAAAATAACTGCATCCTAAAATGTATTCTACATGGCTCAAATATCAAATTTTTTGCTTCTAGGTTTATTTCTGTATTTAAGTTTGAATAAGGTAGCGGAGTTTTAAATAAGGTAGCCAACTTTGAGATTTCAAGATAACTTATTGCCTCTTCAATCATTATTTTAACCCTCTAAGCTCCATTTAATGACTTTAAAAGTGTTTATAGACATAGAGGAAGTGTTATTTCATGATACAGTACTGTACTGTTTCAAATTTAAGTTCAGTAATGCGTAACGCGGGGTGCTGAACTGGTGTAATTTCCATCTTCGTAACACATAACATTAGCCTCTGAACTCAAATTTTCGGCGCTTATAGGCCAAATTTGGCCGCCGGCTATGCCGGCCACTATAAATATGAACTGAAACTGAACTAAAGTTGCAAACGTAATGCTGCCTGACGGTGGTTGAACTATGAACTGAATAGGTCCAAGGCGTAACACGTAACATTTAGTGAACTTAAATTCGAAACTCTACAGTACTTCCTAATTTTCAGAAAGGTGTACAAGGCTGCACAATGAATAGAGTGTTCAATGTCCTGTAAAGGACTGCAGATTCAATGTACAATATCTATGAGCTATTTAGATGTTGAAGCATTGGTAGACACACTATGTGAAATATTTGAGCCAAAATTTTGGTTGTTAGTGTTAAGCTTGGTCATGTGTGCATGAGACTTGCTTCAAGTTTGTGGAGGCAAATTGCAGTTGTTCACACAAGTGGAAGACAAGCTGGGAATGAGAAGTCAACTTGTATTTTTGTAGGTAGCATTGATGTATATACAAAACAACTAGCATTTAACACACCAGCATCTAAACATCAGTAGGTAATAAGTTGAGTCTCAGCAAGACTGAGACTCAGTAAATAAGTAAGGAGCTTGGGTTTTATGTACAGCAGTAAGTAGATTGTAAGTAAAGTCCTCTGTTCAAGTCCAAAGGACTTGTCGCAACTCATATGTGTACTGATATGTGTGAGGCGCAACAGTTAGCAAATATCTTCGGCACTCGCAAGTCAAGTAAATATGAGGCAAGTAAGTAATTTCGAAGTGTTCTGTGCTCTCAGAGAAGTTTTATATTTATTGCATTTGCTGTTTTGCAGTATCAAGCTTGGAGCCTTTATTGGGCCTTTGTCATGAAATTACTTACCCTTATGTTGCCCTTATTTGTATGTACAGAAGCTGTATCCACAGAGCCTTATGAGTGCATGTGCTCTTTCTTCCCATTACCATGTAGAGAACAACCAAAGTTTACTCATTGTTTCTGCCTGTTTTAACAATCCATTATACTGTATGTTGTAAATGTTTAGTTTTTCCAGCAATATTATGACCACAACTTCCTGTAACCACAATGTGGTCCTCGGGGACTTGTTACTTGGCCATTTTGTCAGGGTTTCCCCTAATCTTGCTTTCACCAAAGCTTACCTGCTCATGCCTGTCTGTTCCACAGCATATATGCATCTCAAAATTGCATAATTGACCCTTAGAGCCTGCAGGATTAACTTATTACACATATTGAAGAATCTCATGTGGTTTCTGACTAATTACTATTACTATTACTTCGAAATACTCTGGTTATTGTCACACTTCGAAGTATCTATCCCTCATTCCCATAGTACATTGTCTAAATGCAAGCAATGGACTGCTTGGGCAAACAGTTAGCAGTGTCAAATACTCAGGTTCATAAATGTATCATCCTGGGAGTATTGGACAGTGTGTTTACTAGTGATAAATATGTATTTCAATTTTCATCAAGTGTAGTTGTATAGGACACACAATGCAGCTCAGATAAAATGATGAAGATAGATGTAAGCACTGTAACATCATGTATACTAATGATACTTTCATGTGGTCAAGGTACTGTTATATCCATGCTATCATCACCGATCATTTCCGACACTTACCGCTGATTTCCGATCGTTTGCCATTGATCAATCAACCTTTCAATGTAACTACTGTTATATCCCTACAGTCATCACCACTTGTTGCCGACGTCCGACACTCGCTGCTGATCATCGACACTTGCCGCCGATTTCCGATCAATCGCCATCGATCGATTCACATATCGAGCTGATAGCTGCCCTTTACCTTCGGAAACATCCCTATCATGTTTGGACACACTTTCCGATACTTATTGTTTTATTCCTCTTATATTCTTTTGTCTTTCTTACTGAATTACTTTATTGTTATACTTACTGAATACACTCCCAGATATATATTACTTATTGTTCTTTACATTTATCCGTTTATCCGAACTCACTAGTATTTAAGTAGTATACCATGTACCGTAACTTTAGTTCGAAAATCAACTTAGCCTAGCTGATCTTCTCTATTCTTATTTCCGACATCTCCGCCGATCAATCGATCGACATTGCGATCAATTTGCGATCGACTTGCGGCTGTGCGTTCGCTCCGCTCCGCCCTTCTTCCACTCCTTTCCTCTGGGACACATTACAGTGTGTTAAGGGTGTTGCTAATAGCTTCGCCAAGTCCCATTACTTCAAAGGTCCAACCCAGGTCATCGATTGATCGACATTGGTCGATTCCCACGATTGATTTGCGATCGATTTCCCGCCGCTTTGATCTGGGCTGCACGGGCTTAACAGGTACTCAATTTGTCCAAGTTTGGGGGAAATAAGATACCTTTTATGGAAATGTAGTGTGAATGAATTATTCAAAACACATTTGAGTATCCTTTAGATGCTTAGAACATTGTTTCACAGTTTACATACAGAAGCAAACCCAGAAGCAAAACAGACCCTGAAGCAAAACATGTGATATCTTTGCTTGCAGAGCACCACTTGACCCCGGAATTTTTTTGTAACAAGTATTTGAGTGTCCCCTGACTCAGATATATCATACCTGAACTGAAAAAATCTACATAATATGTTGTTAAAAAATAAATATGACTCTATAGGCCAAAAACCATTTTTTTTAAGTTAAGGTGGGCCTGTTACAGTGAAAAACCCAGTTATATGCACTTGAATATGCTCAAAAATCATGATAAATATATGAAAGTAGGCTCCCATAAAAGGAACAGCAGGTTTCCTGTATTGCATTGCCTCAGACCACATGTTTTGGATGGGGGTTTTTAGTGCTTTTTGCAAAAGGAGCAGAAATGTCTTTACAGACATGCTGGACACCATCTAAAAAATCTGGAAAATTCAGAATATGTTTCTCTGACATATATTCCACCGTGAACGTAAAAAGAATCAAGAAATCCATCAATATTTGCATTCTGTGTGTCTATTTTTTGATTTTGTTTTGGATCAGGGTTTGCTTCTGTACATAGTATACAGTCTTGGTAGTAAACCTACTGTCAGCCTTTGATATATATTTTTATTACTTCATGCAGCCATTAATTTATGCGGTGCAGTGAGTAGCCATATGCCAGTGTGCTAGGCATACTCACATGTTATAACTTTAGTAACAGTTCATTAACCACTTACCATTGAAGTTGTAGCAGTTACAATACAGTGCAGCAAAGATTTAAATGCCGTAATAAGGTTGCCACGCAATCATAAGGTAGTTACATTTTGCTAAGGTAATTTGCTTAAGTGTGGGAAAAATAAGGTACCTTGAATGCATTGAAATAAGGTAAATAAGGTAGTGAAATAAGTTCCTTTGCTCATACTCCATGTATTACCAGTAATTTGATGTGATATGCTGTGTCCCATTTCCATTGGTGCACAACTTGGGCAGGACACTCTTTTTCTGCTCCCAGATAGACAGTTCATCATGAGTATTACATGTTGTGGCACTAAACATGCCCATGTATCATAACCAATATTTTTCTTCTCTCGTTCAGTCTCTCTCTCTCTCAGTCTCTTGTCTTTTAAATCTCCAGCTCTCTCTCCTCTCTAATAATTCTACAAGACAATAAACATAATTGTCTTTTCCAAGTAAGTACTATTACTTTTGGCAATTAACATAATTGCTTTTACTATCCATAGTCATCAGCAAAACCTGTACAAGCACAATACATTTGGAAGCATCTCCGGAGCAAGTGTACTAATTTCAGAGAGCTCCAGAGCCCCTGGAGAGCCTATTTTGACAGCTGTCAGAATCTCTAGGGTCTCTGGAGCTCTCTGGAGACCACCCAGGTTTTGCTGATAGTAAGATAAGAAAGAGTCTAGTTGAATGGTTATGGAATTGTGGAAGGATGTTGGGCAGATTATTTTATTGAACAGCCCTCAAGGCTCCAGATGTCACACTGGATTCCCAGTGGGAAATATCAAGGACAATAAATACATCACACTCTGGCACCTCAGAGTCAATGTATATACTAAAAAATTGCGAATTCAAGTTGAATGCTGAAGTACCTAAAAGACAGTATGATACATGGACATGTTTAGGGACACAACATGTAATACTCATGATGAACTGTCTATCTGGGAGCAGAAAAAGAGAGTGTCCTGCACAAGTTGTGCACCAATGGAAATGGGACACAGCATATCACATCAAATTACTGGTAATACATGGACTATATGCCTTCATAAAAATTGAAAGGTCTAAGCTAAGATTAACACATCTGAAAAATCAGAAAAAAACATACACCTGATGCAATG